>CAJHNH020001924.1:644518-658372 GCA_905116865.2 Candidula unifasciata | reverse complement strand
TTCCATGGATGAAAGAAGGAAAAAAAGAAAAAAAAAAGAAGAATACTCTAGAATACAAAAAAAAATAGTAAAAAATGCAAAGTGGCTAAAGAAGCCTGGCGAATCAAAGTGTAAAGAGATTGGGGAAAATCACAGGGAAGGACTCACATTCCATTACCACAGATAAATTATGTTACCTGAAGATGACACGTAACAGCACTGGATGTTTGCAATCAAGAGATGGTGACTTATTAATGGGAACCCACTAAAGTAATATAATTACAGTTTGGACAGAGTAATGTAGGGGAATTGGTAGTATGATATAGACCAGACTTGAAAACTGCAAACCAACAAGGATGGTCCACCCAGTAATGACTGCAAAGAGTTGAGGAATGCATCATAATCTTATAGAAAGGAAAGCACCCGGGCCAGTCAGCTCTCTTACTGGAAAGAAATCGAAGCGGCTGGGAAAATTTGGAATTGAAGTCATAACAAGACTTTTAAATGATATTTATCATATAGGGGATATTCCAAATGACCTTTTAAAAAGTCCATATTTATAGCTCTGCCAAAGAAAACAGACACTTTAAAATGTGAAGACCAATCGCAGCCATAAGTCTTTTGAGCACATGACTAAGATTTTACTGAGATAATTATAAGAAGAATAAGAAACAAAAATTAAAAGACCAGAAATCAGCGGCTGAACATTTGTGGATTTGTAGAAGGAAAGATACAAACAATGCCATAACATCCTAAGGACATTGTCAGAAAGAGCTATAGAAGTAAAGACTGATTGTACTTATGTTTCGTAGACTATACAAAAGCATTTGACTGTGTGAAGCCTGAAGAAGTAATCAAACTGTTAGAAAAATATACATGATGGGAAAGATCTACGAACAAACGACAGAAGTAATGGTGGTATCAAGTAACAACTTATTCCTAAATGTGTAATAAAAGTCAATAGTGTTATTTTAGGACAAGTATAAAATTTAAGTATCTGGGCACGATGGATAACATCAGAATGAAGATGCATAAAACGGAAATAAGAAAACAGCATTGGACAGGCAAAAACTAACATTTTATAAAATGAAAAACATCTTGTTGCAATTTATCTTTGTCATTGAGAGTTAGAAAAAAGATTCTTGCTTGCCTACATACATCAGTTTAAACATATGGCTGTTGAATCCTGGACAATCGGTAAGCAGGCCCAACAATTTTTTTTAGAGGCCTCACAGATGTGGTTTTGCAGAAGAGTGCTTAGAATACGCTTGGACAACCCAAAAGAGCAACAACAGGACCTCGGACAAACCAGAACCGGGTCCCTAAAGCAACCACTCTCGCTCTCTTTTGGTTTTTCCATCTGTTCTCCGCTGAAACAATCAGAGCGACAGAAGCACTCAGTAATTAGTACTAACCTTCTCGACTGGGGGTTTTCCATGTTTTACCTAATATATTTTTACTGTCCAGTGTCTACCTTGACTGATTGCTGACCAGTGCGCGTTTTTCTCACAGTAACAAGAAATGTACGACCCCTCTTGCGGCCTGTCTCTGAAAATGTCTTTAGCCAGAAATTACTGACAGGGAGAAAAGCAATCTACAATTTCTGTCAGACCCCGAGGAAGGGGAAAATGGAGTACATCGTAATGGACGGGAAAGTTTGAAGGAAGGCGAGAAGGGAGACCGAGAAAGAATATGGCGGACCAGTCCATTATGGTATGGAGGAACTTCTATTTCCGTGTATGAGACATGGACAGTTGAACACAATGCGACATGGACAGTTGAACACAATGCGACATGGACAGTTGAGTATCATGGTATGGAAAAACATCTCCGTCAGTACTTAAGACATGGACAGTTGAGTATATGGTAGGAACCTTCTCCGGCAGAACCCTCCCGTCAGTACCTTAGCATGGACAGTTGAGTATATGGTATGGAAGAACATCTCCGTCAGTACATGAGACATGGACAGTTGAGTATCGTGGTATGGAAGAACATCTCCGTCAGTACATGAGACATGGACAGTTGAGCATCGTGGTATGGAAGAACATCTCCGTCAGTACATGAGACACGGACAGTTGAGTATCATGGTATGGAAGAACATCTCCCTCAGTACATGAGACATGGACACATGAGTATCGTGCTATTAAAGAACATCTCTGTCAGTAAATGGGGCATAGACAGTTGAGCATCGTGGTATGGAAGAACATTTCCGTCAGAACATGAGACATGGACAGTTGATCATTGTGGCATTAAAGAACATCTCCGTTAGTAAATGGGGCATGGGCGGTTGAGCATTGTGGTATGGAAGAACATCTCAGTCAGTACATGAGACATGGACAGTTGAGTATACTGGTATTGAAGAACATCTCCGTCAGTACATGAGACATGGACAGTGGAGCATCGTGGTATGGAAGAAATATCTCCGTCCCAGTACACGAGACATGGACAGTTGAGTATCGTGGTGTATGGAAGAACATCTCTGTCAGTACACGAGACATGGACAGTTGAGTATCGTGGTATGGAAGAACATCTCCGTCAGTACATGAGACATGGACAGTTGAGTATCGTGGTATGGAAGAACATCTCCGTCAGTACATGAGACATGGACAGTTGAGTATACTGGTATGGAAGAACATCTCCGTCAATACATGAGACATGGACAGTTGAGTATACTGGTATTGAAGAACATCTCCGTCAGTACATGAGACATGGACAGTTGAGTATCATGGTATAGAAGAACATCTCCGTCAGTACATGAGACATGGACAGTTGAGCATCGTGGTATGGAAGAATATCTCCGTCAGTACACGAGACATGGACAGTTGAGTATCGTGGTATGGAAGAACATCTCCGTCAGTACATGAGACATGGACAGTTGAGTATACTGGTATGGAAGAACATCTCCGTCAGTACATGAGACATGGACAGTTGAGTATACTGGTATTGAAGAACATCTCCGTCAGTACATGAGACATGGACAGTTGAGTATACTGGTATGGAAGAATATCTCCGTCAGTACACGAGACATGGACAGTTGAGTATCATGGTATAGAAGAACATCTCCGTCAGTACATGAGACATGGACACATGAGCATCGTGGTATGGAAGAATATCTCCGTCAGTACATGAGACATGGACAGTTGAGTATCGTGGTATGGAAGAATATCTCCGTCAGTACATGAGACATGGACAGTTGAGTATCGTGGTATGGAAGAATATCTCCGTCAGTACATGAGACATGGACAGTTGAGTATACTGGTATTGAAGAATATCTCCGTCAGTACATGAGACATGGACAGTTGAGTATCGTGGTATGGAAGAATATCTCCGTCAGTACATGAGACATGGACAGTTGAGTATCGTGGTATGGAAGAATATCTCCGTCAGTACATGAGACATGGACAGTTGAGTATCGTGGTATGGAAGAATATCTCCGTCAGTACATGAGACATGGACAGTTGAGTATACTGGTATGGAAGAACATCTCCCTCAGTACATGAGACATGGACACATGAGCATCGTGGTATGGAAGAATATCTCCGTCAGTACATGAGACATGGACAGTTGAGTATCGTGGTATGGAAGAATATCTCCGTCAGTACATGAGACATGGACAGTTGAGTATCGTGGTATGGAAGAATATCTCCGTCAGTACATGAGACATGGACAGTTGAGTATACTGGTATGGAAGAACATCTCCGTCAGTACACGAGACATGGACAGTTGAGTATCATGGTATAGAAGAACATCTCCGTCAGTACATGAGACATGGACAGTTGAGTATACTGGTATGGAAGAACATCTCCCTCAGTACATGAGACATGGACACATGAGCATCGTGGTATTAAAGAACATCTCTGTCAGTAAATGGGGCATAGACAGTTGAGCATCGTGGTATGGAAGAACATCTCCGTCAGAACATGAGACATGGACAGTTGATTATTGTGGCATTAAAGAACATCTCCTTTAGTAAATGGGGCATGGACGGTTGAGCATCGTGGTATGGAAGAACATCTCCGTCAGTACATGAGACATGGACAGTTGAGTATACTGGTATTGAAGAACATCTCCGTCAGTACATGGGACATGGACAGTTGAGCATCGTGGTATGGAAGAATATCTCCGTCAGTACACGAGACATGGACAGTTGAGTATCGTGGTATGGAAGAACATCTCCGTCAGTACACGAGACATGGACAGTTGAGCATCGTGGTATGGAAGAACATCTCCGTCAGTACATGAGACATGGACAGTTGAGCATCGTGGTATGGAAGAACATCTCCGTCAGTACTTAAGACATGGACAGTTGAGTATATTGGTATGGAAGAACATCTCCGTCAGTACATGAGACATGGACAGTTGAGCATCGTGGTATGGAAGAATATCTCCGTCAGTACACGAGATATGGACAGTTGAGTATATTGGTATGGAAGAATATCTCCGTCAGTACATGAGACATGGACAGTTGAGTATACTGGTATTGAAGAGCATCTCCGTCAGTACATGAGACATAGACACATGAGCATCGTGGTATTAAAGAACATCTCTGTCAGTAAATGGGGCATGGACGGTCAGTCCGCTGCCTAATATTCATCTACACCTTCTACTATTATAAGCGCGAATCAATCAGATTTATATCTGGTATATAACTGAACATATTCATCCCGTAATCCGGGCTGGGATAGTTGATTTGATTTGATTTGATTTGATTCAAGAACCGACATCACAGCACTCGGGGCATTCCCATAAGCGCTCCGTCCCCATCTTCAGCAGCCAGCGAAAATTTGCGATACTAATGGTGCCAGTAGCTTTCTGATTAAATGTCCGTCTTGCCTTTCCTATGAGCTTTGAGCTTCTGCCAGAACCTCTCGTCACCAATAACTGCAACAATCTCACCAAACTGTGGTGATTCATCTGCTCCTCCGCATTGCACACGCTCTCCCTATCATGTAGCAGTATTCCACCAAGTTGTACAGAGCCAGACAGTCTGTCCGCCTGTTCATTTCCCAACACACCGGCGTGACCCGGTGAAAAAATCCAGACAATACTCTCACTCGTGTCCTCCGCAGCGAAGCATGCCACTCTGCACGAAGCATACCTGTTCTGATCTTCCTCAGCATGCTTTCTAAATCAGTTACAATTACAATGTGTGTGTGTGTCTTGTTCTCTAGTCAGCGGAAAGCTGCAGTGACCGCCTCCACCTCCATTCTTAAGCTGGATGTTGTGGTATCATATGCTAGGCTCTGCTGCAACAAACGTCCACCATTAACTTTTGCTAAAAACCCCAAGCACTTCTTTTGTCTCTTGACACTGAACCGTCTGTGTATATGATCACATCCTCTGAGCGAGCATCATCTTGAATTAATTGCTGAATTTCCACATCTGTGGCACCTGCTGGCCAGTCTCTG
Organism: Candidula unifasciata; assembly: GCA_905116865.2. Lineage (NCBI taxonomy): Eukaryota > Metazoa > Mollusca > Gastropoda > Stylommatophora > Geomitridae > Candidula > Candidula unifasciata. The sequence goes on along the minus strand of CAJHNH020001924.1, from coordinate 652,985 downwards.
CATTCCCGGCTCAGCGTGATTATGACTCTACACAAGTCTGACTGCTCAGGTGGCACTTTGACCCACTCCTCTCCTCGCCTAATGTTCTCAAGGATGCAAACCTGTCTGATTGTGTCTTCTGCCTGAGCCATCCATGACCTCCCTCTTATCAGCCGCTGACCCTTAACTGCACCCAGAGCTTCATGCAGAGGGTGGTCTGTGTCTGCAGCTACCCTGAGATATGACTTCGCCTGCAGCACCTTGTGCCTACCTGCAACCGTAGGCAAACCAAGAATGTATCGCATACACACCAAAGGGGTGTCTCTGGTGCAACCCAGAATGACCCGCATAGCCGCGTTCTGCATGCGCTCTAGTTTGTCCATCTGACTCTTTGAGACGGCAAGCAGTCCCAGGCCATAATCCACCACTGACAGGATCAGGTGCTGATATAGTGTGAAAAGCATTCTCTGCTCTATGTCAATTGCAGCTATAGTCTTAAGTGCACTAAATCCTTTTTGGCATCTCGTCACAACACTCTCCACATGGTCCTTAAATGACACGCTCCTGTCAAAGGTAATTCCCTGATACTTTAGTTTGCTCTCTCTGTTGACGTCTCTACCATCTATCGTGAGACTTGGGACATTAGTTTTAACGATTCTGTTGTCCAGAGAACACCACAAAACAGACGCCTTTTCCGGGTGGACGACAGCCTTCATTTCTGTACACCACTCAGTCACTTTGTCTACTGTCGCTTGTATCTCCCGGGCTGTTTGTTCTCTCTCTTCCCCCTGCCTATGTGCAAGTATATCATCCGCAAAAGTCAGTATCCTTCCAACTCCTGGTGCTTCTAGGCTTGCAATCTTGCTCGAATACACGTTGAAGAGAACAGGCGAGATGGCGGGTCCCTGTGGCAGTCCTGGGGCCAAAGTGCATGGTTCAGAAGTCCATGAGCCCAGTCGGAGAGCAACCCGACGTGAATACAGGACAGATGCAACCCAAATCACCAGCCATGGATTGACCTCCTTCTCCCTCAGTGCAGTCATTAAGATGTCGTATCTCACTCTGTTATAAACATCCTCGAGATCCAGTCCTACCGCCGTAGTTTCCTGACTGTTCTGGAACCCTTCATAGACGTCAAAAGCAAAAGTGGCCGCATTTGCCCAAGTGTCCTTTCCTGGCCTATAACTTCCCAGACCTCTTGGGAGAAGCTTCCCCCTTTCCAAAAATTCTTGTAACTTTACAGCAAATATCTTCTCCAAGACCTTCCCAAGTGTGTTTTGTAAGGTGATGATTCTAAGCTTAGAATGATCTTTAAAAGGTTTTGGTAGTGGGATTAGATAGCTGTGCACCCAGTCTTGCGGTACTGATGCTGTCTTAATACTCTGGTTAAAACAATCGGCCATCTCTGCCAGGTCTACATCGCTCAAAGCCTTCATGTTACCATACCTGACACCATCAGGCCCTGGTGCAGTGTCTTTTGCTTTTTTCAAAATTTGTTTGATATCTTCCACTTGTATCATGTCTTCATAATGCATATACTTCAAGGTGTCAGCTAACTCCTTTCTAACTGCATCCCTGATGTCTACATCATTATGATCTGTCTGAGCTATAAATCTATGGAGAAAAGCCGCCCCTTTCTCCTTCTGTTGTCACACGCACACCATCGTCTCTACAAATTGTTCCGACTGTCATAGGCTAATCCTTTCTTTGCATCTGCCTTTGCAGTTTCAAGAATTTCCCCAATGTTTTATCGCCTCCCATGTCATTTACAAAAGTTTCCCACTTTGCTCTTTTGGCCTCTGCAGCACAGCGCTTGAAAACCTCCACCTTATCTTTTTTTCACATTCTCCAGCATCTCCACTTCCTCTCGTGAGCTTGAGAGTGTCTGTCGTACTTTCTTTAGCTGCTTCACTGCGGCTCTCTTTGCCTTCCATGCCTGTTCTACTTCAGGAGTCCACCATGGGGGCTGTAGAAAATTAGTTCTGGAAATTCTTTTGCATGCTCCCCGTCTGAGGCGTCCAAGTAGGTTGTTGGTCCACATACTGGAAGATCTTGCGTGCTCTCCCAACCTTAACCTTACTGTGTTTAGAAATCAAGACTGAACATGGTAGGTGATCACTCCCATGGTCATTCAGGACAGTCCATTTAACATCTAAAACCGACGACTGAGAGACAAATGCCAAGTCAATGGCCTCATTGCCATTCTAGTCAGCCTCCCATCATTAATGCAGACCATATCGGAGTCAGCCATGGCCTCTGCAAGAGCAATTCCCTGTCGGTTTTCTCCACTGCTGTCCCCTTCTCTGTTCCTCGCGTTGAAATCCACACATATGAGTAACCTATCACCTGGTAACTCCTCCAATTCCTTGAGCCAGCTCCATTGTTCACTTCTAACAGAACAGTCTACCATGGCATATAAATTTATGAGGTTCCAACTTGAGCCACCAATTTCCACCTGTATCCCTCGAACCTCTCTTCCACTGGCTCAAGTCAAGCACCACATGCTTCACTCCCTCCTTCACCACTAGACCTTGTCCATGTCTTCCCTGTCCAACAGGGTTTATATAACTGACGTACCCAGGGCAATGATATCTGTCTGTATTTAGCTCCTGAAGCATGATGACATCAAAATAAAAAATCAACCTCTCCAGTACAGGACCTTTCTGCCTAGCACTCCGACAGTTCCAGTATCCTACTCTTACATGATTAAAGCTCAATCTCTCCGCTTTTCGCCCTGTTCTCCTGACACCCGCCCTCCTATTTCTATGCCTTCTTCTCTCCCCATTTCGTCGTCGCCTCCTCCTCACTACCTCTTCACCAACAGCTGAATAATGTGTCAAGCTCAGAGCACGTGCCCTGTAGCTCCGGCGACGATTCTTATGTATATTTTGAAAATCCATACGAAAAAATAGAGTACTGCAGGAAATGACCGGTCGCCCTAGTATTGCCTGCCTGCTAGGGAAGGGGCAATGGATGTCCCGTAGGAGTTCATACGCCTGGTGCCGCCCAGCACGCCTGCCAGACGTCCAACGTTCACGACCAACTTACCCGTGGCCATCCAGTTCCTCAGCCCACCTTGAACTTGGAGGTTTAAATTCGGAGTTTGCCGTCTCCTAGATGGACTGCTGTGCAAAGCTAACAGGTTCCATCTACCCGGACTTCTCAAAGCAAAAAAGGCAACATTTTGCTAAATCCCATAGACGTTAGGAAACTTTGTGCAGTCTTAAACATCTGCTGCACTGTGAAGCCCTTGTTGACAAGACTCTTCCTGAAGTCAAATACACAGTTGATTTATTAAAAGGCTCCACATTTGAATAGACAGATAGTTGTTACTGCCAAGCAACACGTGTTTCCTGTCGCGTCACTTCCTGTAGCCATTGATCACATCCCTCCAACACGACCAACGGAGGTGTCATCTTAATTAAGTTTCTGGGTTCGTCGACCATCGGAGCATAGCTTGCCCAGCATGGATACCAGCGAGAAATGTTCAGAGATAGAGCTAGAACAAGACCAAGGCCAAGATGACGATCTTCTATCGTCCCCGACTACAGTGAGTCATACTGAGACTCCGGAAGATTTAGTTATCAGCACGTAAGCATGTAGGGCGAGGACGACTAGTTGTCCGAATGTTGACTTAGTTACACACATTCATGGATATTTCTGTTGAATGGCCTGTGCATTTTGCTGAGATCGTCTGAATGCCTGACTGACATAACATTCACACATTTTTTTTAATGTCCTTGTTGACTGACTGAAACAACGCTTCTTCTTCGCTTCCTATTTTACCGCTTCGGGTGTCCAGGGAGGTGTAATGTTCTGCGTTTTGCTATTCTGACAGCCTCGACCATAAACACATCGTGCTGTTGTAAAGTTTCTCTGATGTTATCTTTCCATCTTGTTCTTGGTCCACCCTGTGATTTTCACCCTTCTTCTCTTTGTGCATATGTCTTGTATGGGACCGGTTACACTGGATGCTAGGCACGACTACTGTCTGGAGCTGTGGCAAAGTTTTTTTCTTCTGCCAGACGGTGGCCGTTACATTTTTGCTCTATTTGTAGACTGATGGGATATAGTTTCGTCACCCAGCTTCTGAGTTGGGTGCATGGCGTGACACTGTGAGCTGCGGATGTCGTTTGGAATGTTTTTCGACTTTTACCAACGTGGTGGTGTGAATTGTAGATTCAAAAAATGGCGCTATGACTCTTATCGCAATATTAGTGGTGCCATTATGTGATTAAAATTGATCACGGGTGCAACTGCTAATCTGTTGGTGACTTCTGCTACCATCCATGATGAACTGCATTTCTAATGTCGGACTGTTTGTGTTAGCACTTCGAATGGCTACCGTATGCTTTTTATGCGTGTGTATGCTAGTGCATGTCGGCTCTGTGGCTAAGTCGATGCGAACGCTACGTAATGCCGGGATGCCAGGTTCGATCCCAGCTGCGGGTCACGCGTCTTGCGTTGGTTTCGACAGTGGTATCAAGAAAGCCGACCGTCCAGAAGCAATGGCAAACGACTGGATGTAAACTTGCCTAGAGAAACCACACAACATCCAGGGGCTGTTAGGGTTAGTCCTGCAACGTCCTGTAAAGGATACGCAACTAACCTTTATGCTAGGGCATATGCTGAGACAGCAGTCTGTCAATCTTTCCACAAATGAGTGATAAACATTCTGTGTGTTTTTCACTGGCACAGGAGCGGAGCAACTATGGGGTGACCAGTTTGCTTTGAAGCTCAAACTAAGATTACTAAATTACCAGATTACCATGGGACGGCGGCTCAACACATTCCTTTTAAGTAGACACACCATTTGATTTGTGGTGTTGGTATGTAATTTAGAACTGGTTCTGTGTTTTCTTTTATGACCTCATTCCTAATTTTACCTGTTCTGGTCTCTCCTGCGGCACTTGTCAGACATCTAAATTTTGTGGTCACTGATTTTCTTGTATGGTTTGTTCTGAATGACCACGTCTGGCACTAGTAACATAAAGTGGGGTGTTCTGTATGAGATGTTTCCTTATGCTTGCTGAGATTGTCTTATTTTAGGTAAAAAAAATGAAAGAGGGGGGGGGGGGGGAGGGGTGGCTAGCTGTGCCAAGACTGATACAACTGTCCACATTTATGATGGCATCACCGACTAACTCATTGATTGACTGAAACAATAGTCCACATTTATGATGGCATCACCGACTAACTCATTGATTGACTGAAACAATAGTCCACATTTATGATGGCATCACCGACTAACTCATTGATTGACTGAAACAATAGTCCACATTTATGATGGCATCACCGACTAACTCATTGATTGACTGAAACAATAGTCCACATTTATGATGGCATCACCGACTAACTCATTGATTGACTGAAACAATAGTCCACATTTATGATGGCATCACCGACTAACTCATTGATTGACTGAAACAATAGTCCACTTTTAGGATGGCGTCACCGACTAACTCATTGATTGACTGAAACAATTGTCCACATTTAGGATGGCATCACCGACTAACTCATTGATTGACTGAAACAATAGTCCACTTTTATGATGGCGTCACCGACTAATCTCATTGATTGACTGAAACAATTGTCCCACATTTATGATGGCATCACTCGACTAAAACTCATTGATTGACTGAAACAATAGTCCACTTTTAGGATGGCGTCACCGACTAACTCATTGATTGACTGAAACAATTGTCCACATTTATGATGGCATCACCGACTAACTCATTGATTGACTGAAACAATAGTCCACTTTTAGGATGGCGTCACCGACTAACTCATTGATTGACTGAAACAATTGTCCACATTTATGATGGCATCACCGACTAACTCATTGATTGACTGAAACAATAGTCCACTTTTAGGATGGCATCACCGACTAACTCATTGATTGACTGAAACAATAGTCCACTTTTAGGATGGCGTCACCGACTTATTCATTGATTGACTGAAACAATAGTCCACATTTATAATGGCATCACCGACTGACTCATTGACTGACTGACTGAAACAATAGTCCACATTTAGGATGGCGTCACCGACTGACTCATTGACTGACTGACTGAAACAATTGTCCACATTTATGATGGCATCACCGACTGACTCATTGACTGACTGACTGAAACAACGGAAGATCTGACACCTATATCCACCTGTCAGTTTCTCTATTTGTTGGGACAGTAGCACTTATAGCATACGTTGAAAACAGCACTGATTGGAGCGAGCTGACATTGAAGTACGGACTAACTAAATCAAAACTAGAATAGGAAGCTCTACCAGGGAAAGGTACAGACCAGCATAGATACAGTCGATGGTTTTCACCAAAGTATTTATCAGCAAGAAACAGAAGAAAAAAACAATCCAAATTGAAGAAGAATTCTGCTTATCTTTTGTTAGTATACGCCGGCTGTCTTTACTTTCCCAGGACAGCCCATCCTGGTACCCATTTTAGGCTGGGTCGACCTGCGACGTCCCATACCACGACAAAAATCCACGCAGCCTGCAGTGGGTTTCGATCGCGGTATGCTGGCTCACGAGTCGGACTCGCAACGCCTTAGCCACGGACGCCGCCATGGCCAAAAAGGCTGCTATAAACGTTTTTTAAATGGTCATCGCCCACTTCCCCACACTGAATAGGACATGTTGTACAGAGACTAGCCCCATATTTGAGAGTATTCAACACGGGGTGGATGGTGTGCTCAATATCACGCCGACCACCTTTACTTCCAATTTCATTTCGTTCACATATTTTATACTGGGACTGCCAGGAGTCCTGGTCACAATCTGAACAAGTCTGATTTTACAGGATTTAAACATGTGACCACTATTGCGACAGGCTAGCGACCTAGACAGTGCGGCTCCAGGATGAGGCTACAGTCTGCTAACGGTGCAGGGTATCTGCTCTTCACAAGTATCAACGGTGTTGAAATCACAATTGTCCCGAACACAACGCACGGACTCTGACCTTCCTACTCTCTCTCGCTCTCTCTCTCTCTCTCTCTCTCTCTCTCTCTCTCTGTCACGCTCTCCCTCACAAACTCTTTCTCTCTCACACTCTGTCTCTCACACACACTCTTTATCTCACACATTCTCACACACTCTCTTTATCTCACACACTCTCACACACTTTCTCTCTCTCACACTATCTCACGCACACTATCTCACACTCTCACGTGAAAGTTGAAGGTGTCCTCGCCTAAAAGACATGATGTTGCCACAGAATCAGCAGACCGCTGGGCTTATCCCTGGCCACGGTGTTCGAGGAACTCTCTGACAAGCTGACCTTGGTCGGCTACACCCTGCCCACACTAGCTGTCGATGCTCGAACCCGGGAGTCCATGGACAGAATGTGTGGAGTTAATGTCATCATACACCTGGTTAGAGAATGTGTGGAGTTAATGTCATCATACACCTGGTTAGAGAATGTGTGGAGTTAATGTCATCATACACCTATGTTAGAGAATGTGTGGAGTTAATGTCATCATACACATGGTTAGAGAATGTGTGGAGTTAATGTCATCATACACCTGGTTAGAGAATGTGTGGAGTTAATGTCATCATACACCTGGTTAGAGAATGTGTGGAGTTAATGTCATCATACACACCTTAGAGAATGTGTGGAGTTAATGTCATCATACACCTGGGTGTGTGGAGTTAATGTCATCATACACCATCATACATCTGGTTAGAGAATGTGTGGAGTTTATGTCATCATACATCTGGTTAGAGAATGTGTGGAGTTAATGTCATCATACACCTGGTTAGAGAATGTGTGGAGGTAATGTCATCATACATCTGGTTAGAGAATGTGTGGAGTTAATGTCATCATACACCTGGTTAGAGAATGTGTGGAGTTAATGTCATCATACATCTGGTTAGAGAATGTGTGGAGTTAATGTCATCATACACCTGGTTAGAGAATGTGTGGAGTTAATGTCATCATACACCTGGTTAGAGAATGTGTGGAGTTAATGTCATCATACACATGGTTAGAGAATGTGTGGAGTTAATGTCATCATACACCTGGTTAGAGAATGTGTGGAGTTAATGTCATCATACACCTGGTTAGAGAATGTGTGGAGTTATGTCATCATACACCTGGTTAGAGAATGTGTGGAGTTAATGTCATCATACACCTGGTTAGAGAATGTGTGGAGTTAATGTCATCATACACCTGGTTAGAGAATGTGTGGAGTTATGTCATCATACACCTGGTTAGAGAATGTGTGGAGTTAATGTCATCATACCTTAATGTCATCATACACCTGGTTAGAGAGAATGGAGTTAAGTCATCATACACCTGGTTAGAGAATGTGTGGAGTTAATGTCATCATACACCTGGTTAGAGAATGTGTGGAGTTAATGTCATCATACACATGGTTAGAGAATGTGTGGAGTTAATGTCATCATACACATGGTTAGAGAATGTGTGGAGTTAATGTCATCATACACCTGGTTAGAGAATGTGTGGAGTTAATGT
>CAJHNH020001924.1:365000-644501 GCA_905116865.2 Candidula unifasciata | reverse complement strand
GTTAGGGAAAGTTTGCAGTTAGCGTTTTCATACACATGTTAGTGAATTTGCGCAGTTAATGTTATCATACACCTGGTTAGAGAATGTATGCCGTTAATGTTATCATACACGTGGTTGGGGAATGTGTGCAGTTAATGTTAACGTACACTTGGTCAGGGAATGTGTGCAGGTAATGTTAACGTACATCTGGTTAAGAAGTGTGTGCAGTTAATGTTAACGTACATCTGGTTATGGAATGTGTGCAGGTAATGTTAACGTACACCTGATCAGGGAATGTGTGCAGTTAATGTTAACGTACACTTGATCAGGGAATGTGTGCAGTTAATGTTAACGTACATCTGGTTATGGAATATGTGCAGTTAATGTTAACGTACACCTGATCAGGGAATGTGTGCAGTTAATGTTAACGTACACCTGATCAGGGAATGTGTGCAGGTAATGTTAACGTACACCTAATTAGGGAATGTGTGCAGTTAATGTTAACGTACACATGATCAGGGAATGTGTGCAGTTAATGTTAACGTACACCTGATCATGGAATGTGTGCAGTTAATGTTAACGTACACCTGATCAGGGAATAGTGTGCAGGTAATGTTAACGTAACCTGGTTAGGGAATGTGTGCAATTAATGTTAAAGCACACCTGATCAGGGAGTGTGTGCAGTTAATCTGGCTCGGGGGCCGCCAGTTGAATAGCCCTAGTCTCGTCTAGAAAGACAGAACGTTGCTAACAAACAATTACGGAGACACAAAGAAAACACATAAAATAACTATACTATAGAGAAACTGGGAGAACGTTGACGCCTGGAGAGAATGAGGCACCTGGGTGTAACCAGAGGGTCTGGCCGGCCTACTATACTCAGAGGAAAGGCAAACTTGTTCTTCCCAAAGTCTACGCATGTATTGTATTATCAGTCGTCATACGCTGTGGGATATATTGAAGATGCGAGCGCTTATGGGTTTCCTCAATGTGCAGTGATCAACTAACTGGCTAACTAAATTCCATGTCCTGTGGCGTTGGTAGTCATGTCTATCCACAACCTTCTGTCTCTTTTACTTTTAATCCACTATGATACAGATGATCCTCCATGCCATGATGTCAGACTGTCCAGGATCTTTTCTCTCGGTCTTCGTATGTCTCTTCTCCTCTACAATTTCCAACTGTCACGATGTACTCCAGTTTTCTCCCTCTCATTCCATGACCAAGGAATGTAGATTGTTTCTTTCTGATTGGGGGCAATTAGTTCTCTTCGTGAGTCAGTTTCTTTCAAGACACATTCATTAATCGTTTTATCTGTCCATTGTATTCTCACCATTCGTTTATCAAACATCATCTTCGCAGCTTCCAGATAATTTATCACTTGTCTACCTACTGGAAAACTACTGAACGTAATAAAATCACAAATACCAGCCCCCACCCCTACCGCCCAAGGCATTTGGTTGGTTTATCAACAACCTGTAAAGGACGCGCAACTAACTTTAACACTATAGAGAAAACAAAGAGAAGTATATGTGACGCCATCATCCCCAGGGTGGTTGGTTGCTGCACCAACATCACGCCAGCCACATCCCTCGCCGGCTCGAGTACATCGTAGACCCTACATCACAGATTAAACAGAGTGCCACAGACATCGTGAGTCCTGGTCTGTCGTGTCTGTCTGAGTGTATGTGTGTGTCCATCAGACGGTGTCTGTCTTGATATGTTCCTGTGTGTATAATGTCTCTGTGAAAACATGCATGTCTGCCGGGGTTTCTACTTGTCCGCTTGTCTGTCTGTTAGGTTGTCTTAAGTATCTATAGGTGACTGTCATAAACATCTTACCTACATATATTCATTGCCTATGTCTTCACTGTAGGACATGACTGTCTGGTGACATAGGAGGACACTGTAGGACATGACTGTATGGTGACATGGGAGGACACTGTAGGATATGACTGTCTGACCACAATGGGAAGACACTGCAAGACATAACTGTCTGGTCACAAAGGGAAGGCATTGTATGACATCGCTGTCTGATCATAAGGGGAAGACACTGCAGGACCTGACTTTCTGGTCACAAGGGGAAGAAGGGTAGTACACGACTTTCTGGCCACAAAGGGAAGACACTGTAGGACATGACTGTCTGTCCACAAGGGGAAGACACTTAGGACATGCCTTTCTGGTCACAGAGGGAAGACTTTCTGGCCACAAGGGGAAGGCACTGTAGGACAAGACTTTCTGACCACAAGGAAAAGGCACTGTAGGACACGACTGTCTGGTCTTAAGCAGAAGATACCGTAGGACACGACTTTCTGCTCACAAGGGAAGACAAATGATTCATGTCAATTCCCGCCCAGGTGAGGCGCAGATAGATCATTACGTCTGCGGAGAATGGCTCTGCGAGGAGTTACCAGGGGATGTGGCCGACGCTCAACAGTCAGAGGAAGGAATAGACCGATATACAATCAGACGGGTGCCATCGGAATTGGAACTCTTCGCTTGCTACTAAAGATGGGGAGCCCTTATGTGAGTGTCCCGAGTGCTGTGATGTCGATTATTAATCCAACATCCAACATTCAACAAAAGGGAAGACACAGTAGGACATGACTACTTTATTGTCACACCGGAGGTCAGTTTAGGACATGACGAGGTCACACAGACCGACATTTGGGACTAGCTCGCCACCTGCAAGGTCTGCAGGAAATGTCAACGAGGTTTGTCACGGCTCTGTAAACAGAATGTCTCTCTTCCAGCAATAAAAGAAAGTATTTATACTGCTACTGCGTTTGATACTATTATCACAAATACCACCACTGGCAGACACCATCACATAGCACAATACCTCACTACTATCACTACTATTACTACTACTGCTGCTGCTGCTACTGCTACTACTAATACTATCGCTACTACCAATGTTCAACGAACTCAGAACATCTATTTTCTTTTACCCCACCAGGAGATCACAGAAGCGATAAACACCCGATGTCACAAAGTGCCATCATGTGGATGAGGATCACCGTGGAGAGATCCCAGAAACCGCGTTCAGCCATTAGACCATAAATTATGGCCGGGCTATATTGCGGCCCCTGGCAAGAGCCAGGGTAGGGCTTTAAATGACGAAAAATTGCATCATCTCACAAGGAGATTACTAGATAGGTGTAAAACACAGAATAACACTGCTGTTGTTATTATCAGTATAATATATGTTTTTTGTTGTTGTAATATATAACAGATGAAACGGTCCGGTATCAAATGTAGCACGCAGGCGGAGAAAACCCAGAAAATCCGTGTACAAATTCAACTGATGGCGAACGTGGTGGTCTCAGAACTTGTAGTGGTATCGTAGTGTGTCAGCCTTTAAAAACAAATGCTAGGTTGTGGTAGTGTCAGTCATGTGTAAAGTGTTATATGTCGTGGCAGTGTCAGTCATGTGTAAAGTGTTCTAGGTCGCTGTAGTGTCAGTTATGTGTAAAGTGTTAAATGTCGTGGTAGTGTCAGTTATGTGTAAAGTGTTATATGTCGTGGTAGTGTCAGTCATGTGTAAAGTGTTCTAGGTCGTGGTAGTGTCAGTTATGTGTAAAGTGTTAAATGTCGTGGTAGTGTCAGTTATGTGTAAAGTGTTATATGTCGTGGTAGTGTCAGTCATGTGTAAAGTGTTCTAGGTCGTGGTAGTGTCAGTTATGTGTAAAGTGTTCTATGTCGTGGTAGTGTCAGTTATGTGTAAAGTGTTATATGTCGTGGTAGTGTCAGTTATGTGTAAAGTGTTATATGTCGTGGTAGTGTCAGTTATGTGTAAAGTGTTATGTGTCGTGGTAGTGTCAGTTATGTGTAAAGTGTTATATGTCGTGGTAGTGTCAGTTATGTGTAAAGTGTTATATGTCGTGGTAGTGTCAGTTATGTGTAAAGTGTTCTATGTCGTGGTAGTGTCAGTCATGTGTAAAGTGCTCTATGTCGTGGTAGTGTCATTCATGTGTAAAGTGTTCTATGTCGTGGTAGTGTCAGTCATGTGTAAAGTGTTCTAGGTCGCTGTAGTGTCAGTCATGTGTAAAGTGTTCTAGGTCGCTGTAGTGTCAGTCATGTGTAAAGTGTTCTAGGTCGTGGTAGTGTCAGTCATGTGTAAAGTGTTCTATGTCGTGGTAGTGTCAGTCATGTGTAAAGTGCTCTAGGTCGCTGTAGTGTCAGTCATGTGTAAAGTGTTCTATGTCGTGGTAGTGTCAGTCATGTGTAAAGTGTTCTAGGTCGCTGTAGTGTCAGTCATGTGTAAAGTGTTCTAGGTCGCTGTAGTGTCAGTCATGTGTAAAGTGTTCTATGTCGTGGTAGTGTCAGTCATGTGTAAAGTGTTCTAGGTCGCTGTAGTGTCAGTCATGTGTAAAGTGTTATATGTCGTGGTAGTGTCAGTCATGTGTAAAGTGTTCTAGGTCGTGGTAGTGTCAGTCATGTGTAAAGTGTTATATGTCGTGGTAGTGTCAGTCATGTGTAAAGTGCTCTAGGTCGTGGTAGTGTCAGTCATGTGTAAAGTGTTAAATGTCGTGGTAGTGTCAGTCATGTGTAAAGTGTTATATGTCGTGGTAGTGTCAGTCATGTGTAAAGTGTTATATGGCGTGGTAGTGTCAGTCATGTGTAAAGTGTTCTAGGTCGTGGTAGTGTCAGTCATGTGTAAAGTGTTCTAGGTCGCTGTAGTGTCAGTCATGTGTAAAGTGTTATATGTCGTGGTAGTGTCAGTTATGTGTAAAGTGCTCTAGGTCGTGGTAGTGTCAGTCATGTGTAAAGTGTTAAATGTCGTGGTAGTGTCAGTCATATGTAAAGTGTTCTAGGTCGTGGTAGTGTCAGTCATGTGTAAAGTGTTCTATGTCGTGGTAGTGTCAGTCATGTGTAAAGTGTTCTAGGTCGCTGTAGTGTCAGTCATGTGTAAAGTGTTATATGTCGTGGTAGTGTCAGTCATATGTAAAGTGTTATATGTCGTGGTAGTGTCAGTTATGTGTAAAGTGTTATATGTCGTGGTAGTGTCAGTCATGTGTAAAGTGTTCGATGTCGTGGTAGTGTCAGTCATGTGTAAAGTGTTCTAGGTCGTGGTAGTGTCAGTCATGTGTAAAGTGTTAATGTGTTATATGTGTAAAGTGTGTGTATATGATAGTGTCAGTCATGTGTAAAGTGTTATATGTCGTGGTAGTGTCAGTCATGTGTAAAGTGTTCTATGTCGTGGTAGTGTCAGTCATGTGTAAAGTGTTCGATGTCGTGGTAGTGTCAGTCATGTGTAAAGTGTTATATGTCGTGGTAGTGTCAGTCATGTGTAAAGTGTTATATGTCGTGGTAGTGTCAGTCATGTGTAAAGTGTTATATGTCGTGGTAGTGTCAGTCATGTGTAAAGTGTTATATGTCGTGGTAGTGTCAGTCATGTGTAAAGTGTTATATGTCGTGGTAGTGTCAGTCATGTGTAAAGTGTTCTAGGTCGCTGTAGTGTCAGTCATGTGTAAAGTGTTCTATGTCGTGGTAGTGTCAGTCATGTGTAAAGTGTTCTAGGTCGTGGTAGTGTCAGTTATGTGTAAAGTGTTATGTGTAAAGTGTTAATGTCGTGGTAGTGTCAGTCGTGGTAGTGTCAGTCATGTGTAAAGTGTTATATGTCGTGGTAGTGTCAGTCATGTGTGTGGTAGTGTCAGTCATGTGTAAAGTGTTATATGTCGTGGTAGTGTCAGTCAGTCAGTGTGTAAAGTCGTGGTTATAGTCATGGTAGTGTGTCAGTAGTGTCATGTGTAAAGTGTTATATGTCGTGGTAGTGTCAGTCATGTGTAAAGTGTTATATGTCGTGTAGTGTCAGTCATGTGTAAAGTGTTCTAGGTCGTGGTAGTGTCAGTCATGTGTAAAGTGTTTATGTATGTAGTGTCAGTCGTGTGTAAAGTGTCAGTCGTGGTAGTGTGTCATGTGTAAAGTGTAAAGTGTGTCAGTCATGTGTAGGTATCGTGGTAGTGTCAGTCATGTGTAAAGTGTTATATGTCGTGGTAGTGTCAGTCATGTGTAAAGTGCTCTATGTCGTGGTAGTGTCAGTCATGTGTAAAGTGTTCTATGTCGTGGTAGTGTCAGTCATGTGTAAAGTGTTCTAGGTCGTGGTAGTGTCAGTCATGTGTAAAGTGTTTATGTCGTGGTAGTGTCAGTCAGTGTAAAGTGTTCTAGGTTGTATGTAGTGTCAGTATGTAAAGTGATAGTCGCTGTAGTCAGTCATGTGTAAAGTGTTATATGTCGTGGTAGTGTCAGTCATGTGTAAAGTGCTCTAGGTCATCATTGTGTAGGTAGTGTAAAGTGTTGTGGTCGTGGTAGTGTCAGTCATATGTCTCTAGGTCATGGTAGTGTCAGTCATGTGTAAAGTGCTCTAGGTCATGGTAGTGTCAGTCATGTGTAAAGTGTTCTAGGTCGTGGTAGTGTCAGTCATGTGTAAAGTGCTCTAGGTCGTGGTAGTGTCAGTTATGTGTAAAGTTCTCTAGGTCGTGGTAGTGTCAGTTATGTGTAAAGTTCTCTAGGTCGTGGTAGTGTCAGTCATGTGTAAAGTTCTCTAGGTCGTGGTAGTGTCAGTCATATGTAAAGTTCTCTAGGTCGTGGTAGTGTCAGTCATGTGTAAAGTTCTCTAGGTCGTGGTAGTGTCAGTCATGTGTAAAGTTCTCTAGGTCATGGTAGTGTCAGTCATATGTCCATTGTTCTAGGTCGTGGTAGTGTCAGTATTATGTGCAGTGTTCTAGGTCGTGTTAGTGTCATGGGTTCAGTGTTCTAGGTCGTGGTAGTGTCAGTCATATGTCCATTGTTCTAGGTCGTGGTAGTGTCAGTCATATGTCCATTGTTCTACGTCGTGGTAGTGTCAGTCATATGTCCATTGTTCTAGGTCGTGGTAGTGTCAGTCATATGTCCATTGTTCTAGGTCGTGGTAGTGTCAGTATTGTGTGCAGTGTTCTAGGTCGTGTTAGTGTCATGGGTTCAGTGTTCTAGGTCGTGGTAGTGTCAGTCTTGTGTGCAGTGTTCTAGGTCGTGTTAGTGTCATGGGTTCAGTGTTCTAGGTCGTGATAGTGTGATGTGTCTAGTGTTCTATGTTGTATTAGTGTGATATGTCCATTTTTCGCGGTCTTGGTAATGTCAGTTATGTGTAAAGTGTTTTAAGTCGTGGTAGTGTCATGTGTCCAAAGTTCTAGGTCTTGTTAGTGTGATGTGTCCAATGTTCTGGGTCGCAGTAGTGTGAAGTGTCCAGTGTTCTATGTCTTGGTAGTATTGTGTGTCCAGTGTTCTAGGTCGCGGTAATATTATGTGTTCAGTGTTATAGGTCGTAGTGGTGTCATTTGCCCAGTGTCCTATTTCGTTGTAGAGTCATGGGTCCAGTAATCTAGGTCGTGTTAGTGAGATTTTCCAGTGTTCTAGGTCGTAGTAGTGTAATTGTTCAGTGTTTTAGGTGGTGGTGGTATCATGTGTCCAGTGTTCTAGGTCGTAGTAGTGTAATTGTTCAGTGTTTTTGGTAGTGGTGGTATCATGTGTCCAGTGTTCTAGGTCGTGGTAGTGACACGTGTCCAGTGTTCCAAATCGTGGTAGTGTCTGTTGTATGTCCAGTGTTCGTGGTCGTGGTATTGTCAGTCACGTTTGCAGTGTTCGTGGTAGTGTCAAAGGTCGAGCGTTCTGGGCTTTAGTAGTGTCAGTCCTATATAAGGTGTTTTCGTTCGTGGTAGTTTGATGTGTCCAGTGTTTTAGGTCGTGGTAGCCTAATGTGTTCAGTGTTTTAGGTCGTGGTAGCCTAATGTGTTCAGTGTTTTAGGTCGTGGTAGCCTAATGTGTTCAGTGTTTTAGGTCGTGGTAGTCTAATGTGTTCAGTGTTTTATGTCGTGGTAGCCTAATGTGTTCAGTGTTTTAGGTCGTGGTAGCCTAATGTGTTCAGTATTCAAGTCGTGGTAGTGTGATGTGTCTGATGTTATAGGTCGCTGTAGTGCCATGGGTCTAGTGTTCTAGGTCGTGGTTGTATGATTGTAAAGTGTTTTAGATAGTAATAGTATGACTGTCCAGTTGTAGTGTCGCGTGTCTAGTGTTCTAGGTCGTATTAGTGTGACTGTCAAATTTTCTAGGTCGCTGTAGTGTCATGGATCTAGTGTTCTAGGTTGTTGTAGTATGATGTGTCCAGTGTTCTAGGTCTGGTTAGTGTGATATGTCCAGTGTTCTAGGTCTGGTTAGTGTGATGTTTCTAGAGTTCTAGGTCGCTGTAGTGTCATGGATCCAGTGTTCTAGGTCATTGTAGGGTCAGTCATATGACCAGTATTCTATATCGTGGTAGTGTCAGTCATATGTCCAGTGATCTCTGTCCGACTAGTGTCAGTTATGTGTCTAGTGTTCTAGATGGTGTTAGTGTTCGTCATGTAATTCGGATTTTGGCAGTGTTGTGTGTCTAGTGTTTTAGGTCGTGGCACTTAGTCAACATTGAGATTAAGGATATTTTGCCATTATGTGATTAACATTAATTGTTGTGGAATTTGCCTCAACAAGGACGCAACCTTCGACTCACTGAAACAGCAGATCGACATGGAGAATAATGAGAAGGCGGCCAGAGAAGAGCAGTACCGGAAGATCAACATGTACAAGCAATACATACAAAGTGTCAAGGTTAGAGGGATGTGTTGTGGTTGATGGTACAGTTACATTCCTCCCATAGTTGCCCCCACACTCCCATTCACGTCCCAATGGATTCACGACGTCTGAAGTTTGTGGCTCACAGCTTACGCTGGATACGATGCGTGTTTATTTTCATGTATGCAAAACTAAAATAGGTCGTACATGTCTGTGTGTATGAAAACTATATCATGCCGTGGATGTCTATGTGCATACACATTATTTAAGATGTTGTATGTCTGTGTTCATTTGTTTTTGGAAACTATATCATGTCGTAGATGTCTGTGTGCATGGAAATTATACAAGATCTTGGATGTCTGTGTGTATGAAAACTGTAGATGTCTGTATGTAAGGAAACTATTTCGCTGATGTCTGTGTTTATGGCAACTATATCATGTCGCGGATGTCCGTGTGCATGGAAGTTATATATGATCTGGGATGTCTCTGTGTATGGAAACTATATCAGATCTTAGATGCCTGTGGGTATGGAAACTTTATAAGATCTCGGATTTTTGTGTATATGAAAAACCTTATCATATTGTGCATGTCTGTGTGTATGGAAACTTTATCGTGGATGTCTGTGCGTATGTGAAACTGCTTTTACCCCCTTGCCTGAACACGTTTGTGTCTGTCTGTCTGTCTGTCTGTCTGTCGGTCGGTCGGTCGGTCGGTCGGTCGGTCGGTCGGTCGATCTGTCTGTCTGTCTGTCTGTCTGTCTGTCTGTCTGTCTGTCTGTCTGTCTGTCTGTCTGTCTGTCTGTCTGTCTGTCTGTGTGTCTGTCTGTCTGTGTGTGTGTCTGTGTGTGTGTGCGTGCGTGCGTGCGTGTTTGTGTGTGTGCGCGTGTGTGCGTATGTGTGTGCGCGTCTGTGTGCGTGCGTGTGTGTTTGTATGTGTTTATGTGTGGTGTGTGTGTGTGTGTGTGTGTGTGTGTGTGCGTGTGTGCGCGCGTGTGTGCGCGCGCGTGTGTGTGTGCGCGCGCGTGTGTGTGTGCGTGTGTATGTATGTGTGATTGTAATATGTATGTATGTATGTATGTATGTATGTATGTATGTATGTATGTATGTATGTATGTATGTATGTATGTATGTATTGTATGTATGTATGTTGATTATGTGTATGTATGTATGTATGTATGTATGTATGTATGTATGTATGATGTGATGTATGTATGTATGGTACTTGTTGTATGTATGTATGTACGTATGTATGTATGTATGTATTCTGTAGCTGTCTGTCTGTCTGTATGTCTGTAATCTGTATGTCTGGTATGTGGTGTATGTGTGCGTTGTATGTGTGTGTGTGTGTGTGTGTGTGTGTGTTTTTGTGTGTATGTGTGTATGTGTGTGTGTGTTTTTGTGTGTGTGTTGTGTGTGTTTGTGTGTAGGTGTATGTGTGTATGTGTGTATGTTGTATGTGTGTATGTGTGTATGTGTGTGTGTATGGTGTATGTGTTGTATGTGTGTATGTTGTATGTGTTATGTGTGTATGTGGTTTTTTGTATGTGTGTTTGTGATGTTATGTGTATATGTGTGTATGTGTATGTTATGTGTGTATGTGTGTATGTGTTGTATGTGTGTATGTGTGTATGTGTGTATGTGTGTATGTGTGTATGTGTGTAGGTGTGTATGTGTGTATGTGTGTATGTGTGTATGTGTGTATGTGTGTATGTGTGTATGTGTGTATGTGTGTGTGTTATGTGTGTATGTGTGTATGTGTGTATGTGTGTATGTATGGTGTATGTGTTGTATGTGTGTATGTGTGTATGTGTGTATGAGTGTAGTGGGTATGTGTTGTAGTCGTGTATGTCGTGTACGAAAAAATTATGTATGTGTGTATGTATGTGTATGTGTGTGTATGTGTGTATGAGTGTAGATGTGTGGTATGTGTGTATGTGTGTAGGTGTGTAGTATGTGTATGTGTGTATGTGTTGTATGTGCTATGTGTGTATGGGTGTATGTGTGTATGTGTCTGTATGTGTGTATGTGTGTTGGTGTTGTATGTGTGTAGTGTGTGGTATGGTGTGTGTGTGTGTGTAGTGTGTGGTGTGTGATGTATGTGGGTATGTGATGTATGGATGTATGTAGTATGTTTGTATGCATGTATGTATGTATTGTATGTATGTATGTATGTATGTATGTATGTATGTATGTATGTTGTAGGTATGTATGTATGTATGGATGTATGTATGTAATGTATGTATGTATGTATGTAGTGTATGTATGTAGGTATGTATGTATGTATGGTATGTATGTATGTATGTATGTATGTATGTATGTATGTGATGTATGTATGTATGTATGTATGTATGTATGTATGTATGTATACCGTATGTATGTGTATGTATGATATGTATGTATGTACGTATGTATGTACGTATGTATTGTATGTACGTATGTATTTTATGTATGTATGGAAGTATGTATGTAGTACTGTATGTAGTGTATGTATGTACGTAGATGATGTAGTATGTATGTATGTATGTATGTAGTATGTATGGAGTATGTATGTATGTATGTATGTATGTATGTATGTATGTATGTATGTATGTATGTATGTATGTATGTATGGTTATGTATGTATGTATGTATGTATGTATGTATGTATGTATGTATGTATGTATGTCTGTATGTATGTATGTATGTATGTATGATGTATGCTATGTATGTATGTATGTATGTATGTATGTATGTATGTATGTATGTATGTATGTATGGTAGGTATGTATGTATGTATGTATGTATGTATGTATGTATGTATGTATGTATGTATGTATGTATGTATGTATGTATGTATGTATGTATGTATGTATGTATGTATGTATGTATGTATGTATGTATGTATGTAGTGTATGTATGTATGTAGGTATGTATGTATGTATTGTATGTATGTATGTATTACTGTATGTATTATGTATGATATTGTAATGTATGTATGTATGTATGTATGTATGTTATGTATGTATGTATGTATGTATGTATGTCTGTTATGTATGTATGTATGTATGTATGTATGTATGTATGTATGTATGTATGTATGTATGTATGTATGTATGTATGTATGTATGTATGTATGTATGTATGTATGTATGTATGTATGTATGTATGTATGTATGTATGTATGTATGTATGTATGTATGTATGTCTGTATGTATGTATGTATGTATGTATGTATGTATGTAGGTGATGTATGCTATGTATGTATGTATGTATGTATGTATGTATGTATGTATGTATGTATGTAGGTGTATGTATGTATGTATGTATGTATGTATGTATGTATGTATGTATGTATGTATGTATGTATGTATGTATGTATGTATGTATGTATGTATGTATGTATGTATGTATGTATGTATGTATGTCTGTATGTCTGTATGTATGTAGTATGTATGTATGTATGTACTGTATGTATGGATGTATGTAATGTAAGGATTGTATGTATGTATGTATGTATGTATGTATGTATAGTATGTATGTATGTATGTATGTAGTATGTATGTATGTATGTATGGTATGTATGTATGTAATGTCTGTATGTATGTATGTATGTATGTATGTATGTATGTATGTATGGTAGTATGTATGTATGTCTGTATGTAGGGATGTATGTATGTATGTCTGTATGTATGTATGTATGTATGTATGTATGTATGTATGTATGTATGTAGGTATGTATGTATGTATGTATGTATGTATGTATGTCTGTATGTATGTATGTATGTATGTATGTATGTTATGTATGTATGTATGTCTGGTATGTAGTATGTATGTATGTATGTATGTATGTATGTATGTATGTATGTATGTATGTATGTATGTGCGCGCCCATCAGACAGTATTGTATCTAGTAGACCGGATGTTGCAGGCAGCTATCAAGGACACCCGACAACAGCAGGAGGAGCAGACAGCCCTGCAGCAGCTGGACATCCACAACCTCACGGACCTGCTTCTGGAGCAGGACATCAGGTCTCGTCTGGAGGATCAGTTTATCAGGAAATACGGTACTTCATCCGCAGACATGTGTTAGCAGTACACGTCTCTGTCCTCTCTGACAGATGATGTCACCAGAACATATCTCTGTCCTGTCTGATAGATAATATCACCAACACACATCTCTGTCCTGTCTGATTTCACCAGCACACACACCCGTTTTGTGTCATGACATAATTGCCCTGCATATTGCGTCATGCTTTCAACACCCACATTGTTGGTGGTCGCACATTATGAGAACAGTTCAGGAAGCCAGGGGTGCCTTCTGCCATGACCACCAGCAGCATGTCGATGGAGGTGATGGCGGTGACACAGGCTTTCGTGTGGCTGGTATCACAGGACTATTCCCGCCTGTGTGTGCTGAGTGATTCTCTGAGCACGATCCGGCGGGTCAAGGCAGGCTGGTTATGCAGACAGTGGCTTGAGTCGTTACAAAAACTCCTGTGTGTGCAGTCACTTTCATATTCCTCCCAGGGTATGCAGGCGTTGTTGGTAATGAGAGAGCTGATAGACTGACAGGTGCTGCAATTATTGAAGATGGCCAGCCAATGGATCACGCAGACATTGTCATTGCCTCTAGAGAGATAGGACGTTCTGAGGATTTTGGAAGCAACGTGTCCACATCACTGCTAAGAATACGCGAATTGGGAGTAAAGATCGGCACAGCCAAGCATGAGAAGCACACCAGGCGCACATGAAGTTTTTTAACTAACATAGGACTGGTACAATTAACCGCACGACGCTGATGAATATGTTGAGAAGGGAATCTGAGCGCCTATGGATGTGTCCGGGGTGCTGTCAAGAAAATGCAACTCATAACTTATACCATTATGAGTTCAGAGACCAGCTCACTTACCCCAGTCTTCTCGACTGCCAACTTAAATGACGACCAGCGAAGTACGCAGTCTCGTGTATGAACGCAATTAGCGAACTCGTTTTGCTTCGCAATATACACATCAGTCTACCCGGCTAGCCCACTAGTCATTGTAATGCTAATGCTCGACCTTCTGTGTTAGGTCCAGCTTCAGGATTAAGACCACAAGTAGACTAACTGTAGCCACTTCGAGCTTCAACAGCACGAAGAGTCCCCGTGCCCGAGCAAATTACACCGACTGCCAAGAGATTATACATCTTTCCTTTTTTTTTATTTTTTTTTTATTTAAGCATATGTTTTATTATTCTCACATGGCAAACCAAAATAAATTACTTCTTCTTAGCCATACCCTCAGTTCGCCCTCGCCTGCCCGTGGTCTTGGTGTGCCGCCCTCTGACACGAAGGCCTCAGTAGTGTCTCAGACCTCTGTGGGCACGGATTTTTTTTTCAGTAGTTCCAGATCTTCACGCAGTTTATTGTCAAGAACGTTACTTAGCACCCGAGTAAACCGCCTATCCTAAATGTCCTTCTGCCTGTTAAGAAACCAGTCTGGGATCTTGTACTGGCGAGGGTTCGTCATGACTGTAACAATGCGCTCCACTTCCTCTTCTGACAGCTCTCCAGCTCTTTTCCTGATGTCAACATTGGCCCTCTTGCACACGACAGCTGTTGCAGTAAGTCAACCATGGGTCATTAGGCAGCCCGTACTTAACACAACCGAGCCTTTTAAAGAAATACATTTTACACAAACAATTCTTGGAAAGTTGGCATTAGAGGAAAACTGACTCAGTAAGTAAAGTCAAATAAACGACCCCTTACCACGTTTTCAGGCGTATCGGGCTAGACCTAAATTTTATAAAACAATCGGCAATTGGTGTCGGCTCTGTGGCTAAGTCTAAGCGAAAGCTTCGTAATGCCGGGGTACCGGGTTCGATCCCAGTTGCGCGCCATGCGCTTTGCGTTGGTTTTGACAGTGGTATCAAGAAGCCGACCGTCCAGCAGAAATGGCAAACTACTGGACGTATTTTTGCCTAGAGAAATCACACAACAGCCAGGGGCTGCGCCTAGAGGCACGCAAAAGGATCTTTACTTTAGTTACCTTACTTGGCTAACAGCTAGACAAATCTATGATTTCCCACATACATTTAAATGTACTCGTACTATCTAGGTGCAGCCAGGGTGGCAGCTGTACATAAAACAAACACAGCCATAGAAGCTCGGAAGACAGAAGAACTGCAGAGAACCAACAGAAGAATACAGCTGGAGAATACAGTCCACGATAGCATGATGAAGATGTTAGGGGAGAAACTCAGGGAGACATCGGTGAGGTTATCGGCGAGACATTTAGGGACACCTGGGTGAGATTATAGGGAGAAACTTTGGGAGACATCGGTGAGATTGTAGGCGAGACATTTAGGGGCACATGGGTGAGATTATAGGGAGAAACTTTGGGAGACATCGGTGAGATTATATGTAAGATACTTCAAGAGGCAGTAAGATTATAGGGAAGAAACTGGGAGACATCGGTTAGGTTATCGGCGAGACATTTAGGGAAACAGGTGAGATTATAGGGAGAAACTCCGAGAGACATCGGTGAGGTTATCGGCGAGACATTTAGGGAAACAGGTGAGATTATAGGGAAGAAACTCCGAGAGACATCGGTTAGGTTATCGGCGAGACATTTAGGGAAACAGGTGAGATTATAGGGAAGAAACTCCGAGAGACATCGGTTAGGTTATCGGCGAGACATTTAGTGACACATGGGTGAGATTATAGGGAGAAACTCCGAGAGACATCGGTTAGGTTATCGGCGAGACATTTAGTGACACATGGGTGAGATTATAGGGAAGAAACTCCGAGAGACATCGGTTAGGTTATCGGCGAGACATTTAGGAAAACAGGTGAGATTATAGGGAGAAACTCCGAGAGACATCGGTGAGGTTAGCGGTGAGACATTTAGTGACACATGGGTGAGATTATAGGGAGAAACTTTGGGGGACATCAGTGAGATTATAGGTAAGAAATTTCAGGAGATAGTAAGATTGTAAGGAAGAAACCCGGAGACATCGGTGGCATTGTAGACGAGACATTTAGAGACACATGAGTGAGATTATAGGGTAGAACTTTCGGGAAACATCAATGAGATTGTATAGAAGAAATGTGATAGACACAAGGGAGAGACTTCAGAAGACATGTGACATTATAGGGGAGAAATTTCGAGAAACATTGGTGAGATTATAGGGAAGAAAGTCGGGAGATATCGGTGGGATCATAAGAGAAAAACTTCGAAAAATATCGGTAAGATTATAAGGGAGAAACTGTGCCAGACATGGGTAAGATTACAGACTAAAAAAGCCAGGAGACATAGGCGCGATTATAGAGAAGAAACTTTAGAAACCGGTAAGAATATAGAGCAGAAACTCCAGGGAACGTGGATAAGAATAAGGATGGGAAACACCAAGAGGCTTTAGGTAAAACTGGTTGAAACATTTAGTAAATATCTCATTCAAATACATATGTAGACCTGTCAATGAATCTCTCACTCTCCCCCTCTCTCTCCCACTCTTTCTGCTTTCAACAGTTCTGATTAAATGGTAAAATGAACATCCATACTGCTGCCATTAATTCTTGCTCGAAGTATCAAACCACCAGTCTCTTTTCAGAAAAAACAGTTCATCTATAGTATAGGCGTTCTGAGCCAAGAGAGAATCAATGTTTGGCACACTTTCCTTTAAATTATATTTATTTATTTACTTTTGATCCCTTTCCTGCCCCCTTTCCGTACATTAGCAAAGGCAAACAGATTTCACTTTCCCTGTTCTTTTTGCATTTTAGTACCAGAGTGTTCTCCGTTTGTGACGTTCCCTATTGGTTGTTGTGGGTTAGGTTTCTCGTTGGCTTGTACCTCGATAAAGTCTTCTATTAAAATGTAATGCTATATTTGTACATGTAGTTTTCCACCGCTAGTTGAGCTTTAGGACATATTTAGTGTTGTGTGTATTGATAAAACTGGTCTGTATTCCGAAATATCCGATCACTATCTGAATGCACTAAAAGTAAAACCTAAGGGGTATGTTGTTGTAAAGGAGGGGAAGGAGATAACTATAAAGAATAATATAAAAATATAATTCTTGAACCTATCCCTACTCAAAGCCTTCAGGAGCTCCAACACAAATTGTCATGGTGAGTGGAAGCCAACTGCCTCTAAAGCTGCCTCAGTGACAGAAGAAAAAAAGGAAAAGGTTCGTTAGGCAGGGACTAAGACCTTTAGTGTTTTAGCCCTGATGGGAGAAGTTCTGTGTGAAGTCTAATTACCAGTAACAGTAACCAGGCTCACTAGACTACAAAATGTTAGTTAACACTTACAGAAACTTTATTTGTTTGGTTAACTATCGCAGGTACATGTAACACCGACAATCGACATAAGTAAATAAATTATGATGTAAATGAACAATAAAAATAGTACTTGAACAATAGACAAAAACCATCTTTTAGTAAACAAAACTGCAATTGTCGTCTAATATCCAACTGCACACATATAACTAGACAAACTGCACCTAGATTGACCACGTGTGCGAACTAGAGGCAATATTCTGAATCAAAACATACATTGAAACCTGGATCTAATATGCTCTGACTGTTGAACATACCACCACGAAGGAACCACTGGAACATTCCATTCCTCCCCACTTAGTCCTATGTGGTGCCCATGTTGCGTTAAATGTCATGAACGACTACGCAACGGAAAGTCAACCTTACACATGTCTCGCCTTACAGCACAACTAGACAAAAGCACGCAGAGCAAACTTACTTTTACTTTTTCCTTCCACGTATGCCGCTAAGCGTTGTGGGGAGATGCAAGTTCCTGTCATAAGCAAGGCGGGAAGCATCTGATGTTCTGAGGCCATGCTTTTGGCAGGTTTCGGAGACCCCGTCAATCCACCGTTTCCTTGGTCTTCCTCTTGCCTTATATCCTGAGCTTCTTTGGTTGAAAATTTGTGATGTTATTTGATCATTTTTCATCCTGGTTAGATGTCCAAACCATTTCATTCTTTGATGTTCTATGTAGTCTAAACATGGTGTAGTTTTGACAGTGTTTCTAATGTCTATATTCTTTATCCTGTCTAGTCTGGTCTTATTCGCTGCTTTTCTTAGACATTTCATTTCACAGGCTTCTATTTTTCTTTCATGGGTCTTGTTGATTGTCCATGTCTGGCACTGGTAGCAGAGTGTTGGAATGAAGATGGTGTTTATCAATTGTCTTTTGGTCTTCATGGTTATATCTGGATGTTTAAGCAGAGGTGATAGTTGGTATGTGACAGCATTTGCTTTCTGTATTCTTGTTTCTATCTCTCTGTCCATTCTTCCATCCTCTGTAAATATACTGCCCAAGTATTTGAACTCTTTGGTTTGCTTGATTTTGGCACTTCCAACATTTATATTCAGTGGCCTGTGTGTTCTGCTGATCTTCATAACTTCTGTTTTTTCTGTACTGATTCTCATATTATGTTGTAAAACAGCTGTTGTTGAGAGTAGTCAGATGTTCCTGTAGATCATATTCATTTTGATACAGTATGCTTTGATCATCAGCAAAAAGTAATTCGTTTATAGCATACACGTCTGGGTTTGCTTCTACAGTGATCTTATCCATGTATGTTATGAAAAGTAATGGTGACAGTACACATCCTTGTCTGACACCAGTTGTGACTTTGAACCATTCAGAAAGACCACTAGATGTTCTTACTGCACTTTCACTTTTTTCATAGAGGGCTCTGATGTTGTCTAATAATTGACCCTGCACTCCGTAATCGTCAAGAATTCTCCACAGCACATCTGTCTACACGGTCGAATGCCTTCTCTTGATCTACAAAGACCACGTTCAGCTCTTTATCGTATTCGAGTGTCTTTTCACAGACTTGTCTTAGTGCAAATATGGCATCAGTGCAACCTCGCCCTTTCCTGAAACCGAATTGTGCTTTACTCAGTAGAGGTTCAACCTTTGCTCTTATCCTACCTTCTAAGATCTTTGCATACATTTTCCCCACATGACTTAGTAAAGATATTCCTCTGTAAGTTCCACATTCTCTCTTGTTTCCTTTTTTCTTCCAGATAGGTACTACAACTGATCTTTGCCAATCCACTGGTACCTTTCTCTCTGCCCATGCTCTATTGAAAATTCTCTCCAGCCAGGTGATCATAGTGTCCCCTCCAGCCTGGATGACTTCTGTTGTTATTCCGTCGATACCAGCTGCTTTGTGTCTTTTACTTGTTTTGATAACTTTCTCTACTTCATCCCGCAGGATATGTGGTTCTAGATGATCTGGAGCCCTTGAATGGAATTCTGCTGTTTCATGTACTCCCTACGGGTTCAAAAGTTCTTTAAAATATTCCTCCCATCTTTTTTTAATTTCTTTTTGGCTGAATAATGGTTTTCCATTTTTATCGTTTATGACTGATGTTGGATTGAAGCTTTCTTCTCTTAATCGCATCGCTTTCACACTCTTATAAAAGTCTCTTGGTGATTCTGTACATAGCTGTGTTAGGTGTTCACCATACTTTTTCCATGATTCCTCTTTGGATTTCTTTATTGTTCTCTTGGTGTCTCTTCGAGTTAGTCTGTACCTAATGTA
Source organism: Candidula unifasciata (assembly GCA_905116865.2). Classification (NCBI taxonomy): domain Eukaryota; kingdom Metazoa; phylum Mollusca; class Gastropoda; order Stylommatophora; family Geomitridae; genus Candidula; species Candidula unifasciata. The sequence goes on along the minus strand of CAJHNH020001924.1, from coordinate 625,401 downwards.
ATCCTTTTCGTCTTTTGTTTTTAACCATATTTGAAACATCTTCTTTTTTTGCAGAGCAAACAACCCAACAAATATAGAAGGTAATTTCCTGCTCCCTTGCCTTTTATAGTCTCTAGGCTAGCAAGTTTTTAGATCACGTTTCCAGCCGACTCAAAAATTATAACAGCTGCTACGAGCCTTTTACACATAGAACATCTTTACTTACTGACAAACTTGTAAATCCAATGTCTATAAGTACATCATTAACCATATTTTCCATGTCTTTAAATACAGTATCAGTCGTATATCCATTGTTTGTGAGTACAGCATTCGTTTGACTGTAAGTACAACAATTTTCATGTATCCATTGTCTGCAAATAAAGCATTAGTCGTGTATCCGTTGCCTCTAAATACAAAAATAGTTCTGTATTCTGTGAATCCACAACAATAGTAGTGTATGCACTGACTTTAAGTACTAAAATAGTTGTGTATCTGATGATGGTAAGTACAATAGTCGTCTGTATTGTGAGTACAAAAATAGTTGTATATTCGATGACTGTAAGTACAACATTAGTCTTGTATCTGATGATTGTGTACAACAGTCATGTATCCGACGATTGTGAGTACAACAATAGTAGTATATCCCATAACTGTAAGTAGAACACAATTCGTGTATACCATGACATTAAGTACAACAATAGTCGCGTATAAATTGACTGTAAGTACTACCATAATTGTGTATCTGATGGCTGTAACTACAACATGACCTTAAGTAGAACAAAAGTCGTGTATACCATGACTGTAACTACAACAACAGTCGTGTATTTCATGATTGTACCTACAACAATAGTCGTGTATCCCATGATTGTAACTACAATGATAGTTGTGTATCCCATGATTCTGTTAAAATAACCTAGTGTTTGAACCTAGGCTCTTTACGACTCGGTGGTGGAGATGTATGAGAGGGACTTCTTTCGGATGAACTCTGAACTGGAGGCGTTGATTAAAGCCAGGAAGAGGGACCTAAATCGCATTGCATGGTTACAGAGACGGATCGTGGACTACGAGAGAATCGTGTTCGATAACAGGTGAGTGACATACACTTCTGTCAGGTTGTATCCCCCTAACGACCACTTCCACTACTGTCAGTCAGCTTATCTCCCCCTGAAGCGGTTGTCAGCTTGTCTTCCCCCTAAAGACTAATGCAGTTTCTGTCAGCTTCTCTTCCACTGATGACCACTTCAGTTTCTGTCAAACTGTCTCCCCCTGATGACAACGTCAGCTTGTGTGAACTTGTCTCCCCCTGACGACCACTTCAGCTTGTGTGAACTTGTCTTTCCCTGAAGACCATAGCAGCTTCTCTCAGCTTGTCTTCCCCTGACGACGGACTACTCTATTTATAGACCAAACGGGTCAACGGGGATTCTCGTTCTTCTGCAAGAATGGAGTCCCTCTGTGTCAACAGTTTTTATCGAGGAGATGCATACACAAATTAAACTACAGTTTATTAATTTTTGACATATTTTATAGAACTATACATTATTTTTAAGGTAAATAAGTGTGCTATTTTAATATAACAATAAAGGCTCTTACAGACAAACAAAAATGCTTTTGCTACAGTCAACATGAACATAAATGTCAATAACATTTGGATATGAACTGAAAGTTATTCCAGCAAAAGTAAAGAAATATCAGTGCTAACTCTTTGATTCTGAGAGGGTATTGTTGCATCAGAGGAGCCGGGGGGGGGGGGGGGTGACATTTGTACCTTATCAGATTTAGCGCATAAAAATACTGCTGTGAAACATACACATGTCATACATAACATAAATATAAATGATTGTTGGTTATTATTACTATTAGTAGACTTCTACAACATATAATTATACTGTTATTTAATAATTAGTAAACAAGGACAGTCAATATGAAATTAATGTGTACAATAACTTTTCACCCAAAGCAGTTTTCTTAACAGTACTTATAGCACTACTAAAAATGTATTCTCAAAATACAAACAGCACAAACAAATTTGTCCACTTTCATCTTGTTGGATGAAATCTATTCCTTATCATTGTGAACTTTCTGGTAACTGTATAAAAATACATCACACATATTTCTGAATACTGCATGCAACAACGCGTATAAGTAATATGAATGGTATATTTTTAAAAAGTAATTGAAGCAAATTAAAAAAGACCATATAACTGCAAATGCTGTGCAACATACACATATCAAACACAAAAATTCCCCTTATAGATACCGGATCTCGTTGTTCAAAATAGTGTCTGGAACAAGACTAAAGTCCATAAGTAGATGAACAACCAGAAGTTTCTGCCAGAGTTTACAGCCAGTGTTCGCGAAAAAAAAAAAAAGACAATTGACAAAAATGAACACAGACCGTACAGCTGTAAATGTGCATAAGAAGTAGACGAACAACCAGAAGTTTCTGCCAGGGTTTACAGCCAGTGTTCGTGAAGCAGAAGATAATTCATAAAAATAAACACAGACCGTACAACTGCAAATATGCATAAGAAGTAGATGAACAACCACAAGTTTCTGCCAGAGTTTACAGCCAGCGTTAGCGAAGCAGAAGATGATTCACAAAAATAATAATATTATTAGTGTACTTCTACAACATATAATTATACTGTTAGTCAACAATTAGTAAAGAGGCAAAGAGTGACTTGCTGTGAAAGTTTAGTTAGTAAATAAAATATTGTTTTTATGCACTTACCCAGAGCTCCGAAATATCTTGACACAATTTATCCACAGTGTGGTTGCACCATTTATGCACAGTCAATATGAAAGCAATAGTTTTCTTCCAACACAAGATAGTTTGCACCTGACAACTGTCGATATTCTCTACATATGGTTTAAGATTTCTACATTCATAGTAGAAAAAGAATAAACAGCCAGTTCCCAAAAACCAAACTGCTAACTAGAAAGAGTGACACACACATCAATACATGACTGTCTGCCGTGAATTTAAATTCAAATTGCTGTTATCTAACAGCAAAGTTTGAAAATCTTGTATATCTACTTCACAATATCCGCTTGTCGATTTGTAATACGAATACATTCAGACCACAGTCCTTTGTAAGCACGTTAAAATGTCACAGAATGCAACATGGAAACCGTTCCAGTAACCAATTTTCGAGGGACTCCGCCAAAATGTACCGTGATTTAGTCAGAAGGACCTATATACAGAAAGACCTGCCCTGACCACCACTTCAGCTTGAGTCAAATTGTCTTCCCCTGAGGAACAGTTCAGTTTGTATCAGCTTGTCTCTCCCAAGCAAAAACTGTCCGGTGCAGCGTGTTTTAAAGCTGCCATTATGTTAGGTGTCGGCGTCTGTGACTTAGGCGTTACGAATGCGCCTTGTAATGCCGGGGAGCCAGGTTCGATCCCAGCTGCGGGCCTTGCGCCTTGCTGTGGTTTCGACTGTGGTATCGAGAAGCCGACCGTCCAGAAAGCAATGACAAACTACTGGACATAAACTTGCCTAGGAAAACCACAACAGCCAAAACATTCTGGGGTTAGTTCTGCAACGTCCTGTAAAGGATACGCAACTAACTTTATTATGTTAGGTGTAAAATACGAGTTGTAATCATTATCGTCTTTGCCGTTTGTACATCTCTTAGGGCTGGGAATCGTTTTGTCCTTTCCGCTTTATCCTCGGAAGTTCGATATCGGGTATGGAATTAAGTCTAGGACATTTTGCTTCTCTAGAGCACGCTAGTTGAAGGGTTTCTCTGGGTTGTGCTCGCATCCTGAATCCACTTGTTCCGCATTTGAGTGCCTGTTCGGTGGTTCTCTGTCAGTTTCCTGTCAGAATATGCACAAAATACTGACACCTTCTTTCTCAGAAAACTACTGACACCAGCGTTTGTCCAGATATGACACGAAAATGCGAATAGCCTGACGTAGTTATTATGTAAATCCTATCTTGATATACGGAAGTGAATCATGGACAGTGGTGCGATTTGTGAACAATTATTTAGAAATGCCAAACAGTGTTTTTACTGTGGCAAAGAAAAGGATCCCCACGGTTCTATATGAACTGTTGAAGAACCTCGGTCGCGTCTACGATTCGAAGTTTTCTGATAGAACGGAAGTCCAACGCATACAAGTCACTGGCAACAGGCCCGCTTGCTATCGGGCGTTGCAGGCTGATCGGGAGGTTCAAGTTCTGGTGTCTCCAGTTTATGCTTATTCCAAATCTCCTCTGGCCACTGTTCATGTACGAGGTGAGCATGACTGCAGCATAAAATAAATCAACACAGCCATGAGGAAATGCTTTGGAGCACCCTCTTGTCCGACCGATTTGGCCTTCTATTGTAAGCAGGCTAAGCTGGTACTTCCGTTCAAATCAATAACCGAAGAGTGTAAAGTCGGCAAGGTAAGACTCGCGATGATGCTACGCGAGTCTTCGCACCCCACAGTGGTAGCTGTCCAGCCCGCTCTAATGACAGGTACGAAATGGAAAGTCCTAGATGCGATAGAATCTGCTCAGAAAGCCCTGACATTGAAGGAGTCATGGGTTACTCACAAACAGATTGATGCGGTCTAGGGCATGAAAAAGTCACTTGGTGGTCCAACGCCATGGCCAAAGAACGCAGAGATATGGTAATACATCAGATACACAGAAAACGAGACTCGGATCCAAAAAGCAGCCCAACAGTCGCAGCAAGGCCAGTGGATCGGCTTTGAGAGGGCTTCACTACGAATACGCACATGGGGTGAGATCTGGCTAATGGCCACGCTGCGGCTGAGCTTTTCATAAGATCTGGCGCTAACATGGCCAAATGGTGTGCGACCACCGACCCGACATGTCCACTACCCAAAGTAGACGCTCGAGCACGTATTGTCAGTGTGCAGAAAAGCCCTAGAACAGGGACTATTTACTTGGCGCCACAATAAAGAGCTAGCGGACATTGTGGATAAAGCCGGGATGAGGGCTAACGCGAGGGCCAATCCTACCACCCCCCTCATGAGCTCCCTCAAGGCTGGGCAGATTTTTAAAGGTAAAGTCAACAAGATCGCATACGCTCCATCAATATTTGACTGTGCGAGGGACTGGTTACTAGCTGTTGACCTGCCTTGTTTCGAAAAGTACTCATAGTCAATTCGAAAGACCTGCCTGCACGCTGCGCAAAAACACCAGCTCATCCCGATAGAGCTGGCAGTGCCATACGAGTCGCGGATGGAAAAAACAACACATGTACAAGCTCGAAACGTACGGTGAACCAGTGGCTGGTCTAAGGAGAGACGAAGCGTACACAATTAAAATCTTCCCCGTCTAGATAGGCGCAGGAGGACTCATCTCCACTTCCACATACATTGTACACATGGGCTTGCGAGGAAATCGACGGAAACGGGGACTAAAACAACTGGGCAACGTTGCTGAAAAAGCTTCGAGTCTGGCTCTGGACGCAACGGAACGTCGTGGGGGATGGACCTCGGTAGTCTGGTCTGGTCTCCTAGTGGAAAGAAACTTCATCACTATAAAGCCAAAGTGTCCGATAAATGTCTGCCAGTGTCTTTCTGCCTAATTCCAAAGTATGACAACTGTCCTATGAATCAACTGTAAGCTTGTCACTCTGGCTGTGAAGGCGGGGGCTTATTTGCTACCACAGCGACAATAAAAATCTCACAAATACTTGTTGCAGTCCCCATATCGTTTTGTTCCTGTCCGAGAGTCCGATAAAGTGCAGCAGGGGAAGTCATTACAAGGTAGGCCACCTGCTGAGACTATAGGAAGTAATGGGCCGAACCAATCGTCGACGAGGGATCTTTTTATTGATGAACGGTGGACTCTACCTGTGCATGCTTCCCTTGTGGAGTTCTAATTTTAAGAAAAGGAATGGGGGAAGCCATGTGTTTATTAAGTTAATTACAGTTAAAAATGAAGATGTGGGTTGATTACAATCACGACTGAAGACTCAAGTAACTGCTTATTTAGTTACAATGACAAGTAAGACTAATATACTATTGTTTCCTCAGGCGTATCAAGAAGAAAGAGGCTGACAAGATGCAAAAGAAGATCACAGAAGCCAAGAAAGCCACCAAGATACAAGCCTGGTGGCGGGGAACCATGGTCAGAAGATGGCTGGGGTCCTACATGCAGCTCTTCTCGGACCTCTATGAGTTCAGAGCTCAGAAGAGAGAAGCCAAGGGCAACTCGAGGGGGAGGCCCAAACCAAAGAAATGATCGCCCAGCAGCTGTAATCTGGGCGTGGTGTCACAGATTGTCTGCTGATGCTGAGGTGGTGGTCCAGGTGGTGCCAGGTTTAGGCAGATGTTGTCTAGCAAGGCTGGTCCAAGCAGATGTCTTGGTCTTGGCGTGTAGGACAGTTCCAGAACACGAAACGAAACTTTTAGATCGGCCATACCTGGTCAGTCGTCAAGATGCTATAATTTTGTATTATCAGATGATCAGGGAACAGGAAGTGACGTAAGAGGCCATGTTACCAAAAAATACTGGAATTGTGAACTGCTGTAAATCATGAAACAATGCTTATCGTTTAACAAAACTTTAACGAAGAACGAATTTTTCGCAATAATGTTACAAAATAGTTGAAATTAAATTAGATAGATCATCAATATGTCATCAACATGCAACATGGTGAAGTCACAACTTTGTGGCCAGGTACATCTGCACACAGACTGCCATCAGGAAATCTGTGATCACGTTTAGCCCATCATTATTCTCCATTCTTCCGCTATATGTCTGTTTCCCCTGGCCATTAAGACATCGGGTCAGATTACTGGGTTAGGGAATAACAGATGTAGATATGAGATACCGCGAGAGAATTCTTGGATCAGGTATGGAAGACCAGCGGTACAGGTGCTTGTAGTATGATAACTAGTTGTCAAATGTTGCATATCATGTCCTAGTTATCAGGTATCACATTTCAGTTATCAAATGTTACATCCCAGTTATTAAATATCAGATCCCAGTTATCAAATATCACAAACCAGTTATGAAATGTTACATCTTAATTATTCGAGAATCACTTCTCAGTTATCAAATATTACATCGCAGCTATCAAATATCAGATCCTAGTTATCAAATATCACATACCAGTTATCAAATGTTACATCTAAAGTATTCGAGTATCACATCGCAATTATCAAATGTCACATCAAAATGATCAAAAACATCCTAGTTAATAGATGTCAAACTAGTGTTTGTTTTAGACTGAAATATCACAGTATTACACTCGAGAGAAAAAATCACCAGCAGTTTTGAGTTTAAGTTTTGTTAATTTGAATTGGGTCGTCGTGTGTGAGGCAACGAAACTCTACCAGTGCTGCTTTTTATTTCTTTGTCTGCCTTCTATCCCCCAATGGGGCATACCAAGCTGTTCTATGTTTTGCTGTTGCCTACAGCTCCCTTCGTGTCCTCCCCATCGTTTTAATTTTACTTTCTACCTAGCTCTGTGTATTTTTCCCTCTTGTATGCCTATGTCCTGTGGATTCTGGTGCAAAGACATTGTTCTTATAGTGTTCTCAGGTTTTCTCACCGTGTGTTCTATGAAAGGCCGGCGTATTTTCTTCACCTCTTGGTCCACTGGAACTTGTTTAGATTTCTCCTAGAGCTCTATATTAGTGATTATAGCATACCATTTAATTCCTTTTATTCTGCGCAGGCACTAGTTCGTGAATGTTTTTTGTTTAGTAGTGCGAGTCCGACTCGTAATCCAGCGTACCGCGAACGAAACCCACTGCTGGCTGCGTGGATTTTTATCATGGTACGGGGCGTAGCAGGTCGATCTAGCCTAAAATGGGTACCAGGATAGGCTGTCCTGTGAAAGTAAAGACAGCCGGCGTAATGCTGACCACATTACCCACCGAGTGCGGATGGTCTGTAACAATATGGGTGCTCTTCCCATATGCCCGATACGCCTAAAGGCGTGGACAGGGATCTTTACTTTACTAGTCATTGTCTTAGTAGTTCTCATTGTTTCCTATCTATGCAACAGTACTGAATTGACTTTAGAAATTCACGATTTCAAGTTTAGTATTACACAGTATGCGTGGGTGCGCGCGCGCATGTGTACAATTCAGTTATATCTGACAGCAAACGCAACTAGACAATTGGATATACAAAAAAAAAAAAAAACAGGAAAGATAACAAAATGGCCAGATCTAAGGGGCGGCTTGGTAAGGTAACGTGGTTTCTTTTTGTGTGTGTGGTACAAATCACTGACTTCACACGCTTGAATGCAGCCATTAGTACCATAGCCTTTGTCTATAGATTACACTAGAAAAATACCAACACAACGCATTACCTCCAAAAAACTAGCAAGATTCCCAGTGTGTATGTGCCAGAGGCCACGTTTTAATCCCCCCCCCCCCCCGCCGTTATTTTTTTCTTCTTCTTCTTCTTCTTCTTCTTCTTCTTCTTCTTCTTCTTCTTCTTCTTCTTCTTCTTCTTCTTCTTTTCTTCTTCTTCTTCTTCTTCTTCTTCTTCTTCTTCTTCTTCTTCTTCTTCTTCTTCTTCTTCTTCTCTTCTTCTTCTTCTTCTCTTCTTCTTCTTCTTCTTCTTCTTCTTCTTCTCTTACACCATTTAAATCATCGAGGTGTTGAAGGGGGGTGGCAGGGGTGGGGGGGGGGGTAGAGGGCGGGGGGCAATGTAAGGATTGCTTGTGCGCTTTTTCCAATGCATTGTACAAGCTGGTGTTCATTTCCGTTAGGTTGCTTCTGATTATGTCGCTCCATATCTTGCGTGGTCTTCCCCGTGTTCTGTGTTCATTATTTATTTCTTCAGTCTGGCTCTGTGTGGCAGTTGGTCAAACCATCTAATTTGTTGTTCTTTAATGAATTGTTTGACTGGTTTTAGTCCTAGTCTTTTTCTGATTTCTTAATTCTTGATTTTATTTCTTTTTGTCACACCGGCAGCTCTCTTAAGACACCTCATCTCTGTTGTTACGATCTTCCACTTATTAGTTGTAGTAAGGTTCCATTTTTGGCATGTCGACCAGAGGTATCTTTCTTTCGTTAGAAACTGTTTCAATTACTCCATAACCTGATTTACTCTAGCACATCGTATGTTGGTTTCTCTATCCATTCCTCCATCTGAGTTAAAAAATTACTATAGATCAATTAAATTTGCTCATATTTTTACTCTGGTATATACTTTAATTAACTCTTCTTGTCTATCTATTACCATGACCTATGTCTTATTAATACTTATCATCACATTATATTTCTCAAACTTAGTATTGACTTGGTTTATATTGTTCTGTAAACTCTCTTCTTTTTGAGCTAATAATAATCAGTCATCTGCAAATAATAATTCTGAAATACCATCTTTTTCTTCGCTCTCTGCTTCTGTGCATATATTGTCGATGTATGTAATAAAAAGCAGGGGAGATAACACATCGATGTATGTTATAAAAAGCAGAGGAAATAACACATCCCTGTCTTACTCCTGAATCTACTTTAAAAGTTTGCGATGTATCTGCTTTTGTTCGTATGCAACCTTTACTTGATGTACATAAGCTCTAACACACTTCAGTTAGGTGTTTGCTGATTCCATATCTTTTTCAGCAGTTCCACAACATATTCCTGTCCACTCTGTCACTGCTGTTTCCTGGTCTATAAATGCGAATTTGCATATCTTATCAAACTCAATTATTCTTTATGTCAACTTTTTTCACGTACATGTTGAGTCTGTGCAGCTTCTATTACGTCTGAATCCAATCTGGGCTTCTGAAAGTGGTTCTTCTAATAATAGTCTTAATCTTCTTTCAATTAATCTGGCATCCATTTTTCCTGTGTGATTTAATAGTGTTATTCCTCTAATTAATGCACTCTTTCTTACTCCCTTTTTTTTTATACCGGTATATTTATTGCTGTTTACCAGTCATCTGATGTTTCTTATTCTAGCCAGGCAGTCTGGAAAATTCACCTGACCCATTTTGCTTCTGTTTCTCCAGCTGCTTTGATGGCTTCTGCAGAGATTGTCAATACCAGTCGCTTTGTGCCTTGGTGCTATCTTTATTACATTTTCTACTTCTGTCAATAGAATGATTGGCTCTAGTGTATCCATCTCTTCTGCTGTGCTTGCACAGAGGCATAGGGAGAGGCTATTCAATGGAAAACATAAGCGGACTTTTGTTCAGGTTGCAGCTAGTACTGTTAGCATAGTACCAGCTTTTGCTATCTGCTAAAGAAGGGGGCGGAGCACATGTGGGAACGTCCCGAGTGCAGTGATGTCAACCTTTGATCCATTTATACACTCAACGCCTAGGTTTTCATAGTAGTAAGCAAGTACGTGAACCAGGCAATGTTTCTGACTTATAGATGCAGGCGATGTGTGTTAGATACACATTGGAACAGGGGAAGTAATACTTTCGCCAGACGGCGCACTTTCAAACAAAACGAAAACACCGATTGCGTTCACTATTTTTAGGATTGTGTATGTGTGATGTGAATAGTTACTGAAGAAAGTTTTTCAAAAGCAATGCGAAGTTAGTTAAAAAAAACAACAACAACACAACCGGTATTCTTTTCTGAAAGCAGTAGCGAAGAAAACAATGAACATAGTTAGGTGGTGACCTGCAGTAATCAGAAGCTGTTTAGGGTTGGTGTATAAACAGATAGGTTGGTAGTAAATCATGGAGACACCCACAAATACGGAAGTGTCATCGGACAAGTCACAATCTGAGATAGCGAGAGATAACTGTAAGACATAAACTCGGAGTGGGGGTAGCTAGACAGACGGACAAACAGTGTTAGAGGAAAGTATACTGAACTTTTGTGATTTAAGTTGGGACAGTCTTATGTGATTTAAGTTTGGGCAGTCCTATGTGATTTAAGTTTTGGCAGTCCTATGTGATTTAAGTTTGGGCAGTCCTATGTGATTTAAGTTGGGGCAGTCCTATGTGAAGAGTAGGGTGGCTTTCCAACGTTTGGACAGCGTTAGCGGATTTTGAGGACCTGTGCTTCATCAATTGTTGCCGCATGATGGCTGTTGGAGATATAGACAAACTAGATGATGCGCTCATCAACGATGTTGATGTGGGCCTCGAGTATGTTGTTATGGATGTTAATAATTGTGGATATTGGCCTCTAGTATGTTGTTTTGGATGTTAATAATTGTGGATATTGGCCTCTAGTATGTTGTTATGGATGTTAAGAATTGTGGATGTGGGCCTCGGGTATGTTGTTATGGGTGTTAGAAATTGTGGATGTTGGCCTAGAGTATGTTGTTGTGGATGTTAAGAAATGTGGATGTGGATGTCGAGTATGTTGATGTGGATGTTAAGAAATGTGGATGTCTAGTTTGTTGTTGTGGATGTTAAGAAATGTGGATGTGGATGTCGAGTATGTTGTTGTAGATGTCAAGAATTGTGGGTATGGGTGTCCAGTATGTTGCTGTGGATATCAAGAATTGTGGATGTGTTCGTCGAGTATGATCGTGTGGATGTCAAGAATTGGGAATGTGGGTATCGAGTGTGTGGTATAGGAGTGAATAAAATGGGTATGGAAGTGAAAGATTTTGATTCAGAACAAGTCGATGCCAACGATGCCAAGGGTCTGGGAAGAGAGCATTTAACAGCCTGTATACAGAAATACATTGTTAGCAATTATATAAGCAAATTAAGTAGGCAGAACCATGTTTCAGTATATAAAACCACTTTGGTTAAAACAAAATAAAAAAGTCATATACACACACACACACATCCCCGAACACACACACAAACAACACACTTACAGAGAGGATTCTTATCTACGCATTCTTACATTAGAAATGGGTTTCTGTAGGTGAGACGGTTTATATTTATTATCCAAATGCAGATCTGAAACTGTTCAGATGAAGATAGTGTAAGAACAATGGTCACTTAAGCTCAGCATGGATGTTTGCTCAACTCAGAGACCGGAAGTTATCATGTGACATCAGAAGACAGGTCCTGACCTTTATAACATATAGACCAAACTGGTAGGGGGTCATCGTCCAGCATTGGACTACAAAAAATATCACACAATAAGTACAACAGATAAAAGGGAACAATAATTACACTGGAATAGTAAATGCGCAATTACGGCTGTAATAGCTAAACAGCAGAAGGGTGCTCAGACAGAAGAAATCATAACGAACTCTGAAAGCATGCTAATAAAAATGTGAAGACAGGATTGCTTCGAGCAGAGTGGCAAGCTTTACTGGGAAGGTCACGAATAGTGAGCATACTTTGGATTTTTTCTCCGAGCCATACCGGCGTGGTGGGGAATAAACATTCAGACAGACTGGCTAGATCTGCACCGCTGGGTGGTGAATTGATACATCACAAGGAAGATGGGAATAGAGCCCTTTTCGAACATGTAACGAAATCAAAAAAAAAAAACTAGATTATTATGGGCTGGAGAGAATAAGGCACCTGGATATGACCAGAGGGTTCGACCATGCACACTACGCTCAGAGGAAAACAAGACGGACATACAACCAGACTACGACTGGCACCATTAGTATTAGAACTCTGCGCTGGCTGCTGAGGATAGGGATGGAGCGCGTATGGGAATGCCACTAGTGCTATGATGTCAATTCTTGATTCAGCTCAACTCAGCTCAACAAGAAATCAGAAAACCATAACATGACCAAGGCCTAGACATGGACCAGCGGAAAAGGACACCCGGAAACTTATAGGGTCCCTGAGCCATTTACTATGACACACAAACCCAGTCTTAGCCAACAACAGTTGGCGCAAGAAACACAGTCACAATTATAACCCAATGCTTCTTTTTCGTATGGAGCTAGTTGAAGATGGCGATTTTTTTCGAAGCAAAACAAGGCATGGCATCGTCGAGCAGCCGTCTGTTGGTGATGAGGCTTAGGCAGGGCTGACAAGAAAAACAAGTGCACCGGAATAAGCTCCCTTCTCATACCCACACCTCCCGCTTCCCAACCCTTTTTGAAAAAAAAAAACTAAAAGGTACTAATGAGCTCCGTTAACCATGTATCAGTTCTCTTTATAATTTCATTTTTTTTTCAAATATGTGTTTTATTTGCCATTCGGCCGATGCTTATTATTATTACGCACTTAAACAGCGTATACCCGTTGGGGGTCCCCCACCTCTCATTTTTCGCTGTGTTGGCTCCCCTGCACACAAAAATCAGTGTTCTAAATGCTCTTGGAAAAAAAAAAGATTGATTCTCCTTTCCCATCCCCCGCCCCTCCCCCCCCCCTTTTTTTGTTTTTGTAAATTCGTCTTCAACTGTCGAACAGTTAACACCACTAGCAGCATCTAGTTTACTGCTTCTGTTCTTATTCTTACCAACACAAGTCGTGAACCGAACTGAACTGAATTTCTACCCCACCAGGACATCACACAAGCGATGAACACCCGATGACACAAAGTGCCACCATGTGGATGAGGATCGTCGTGGAGAGGTCCCAGAAACCGCGTTCAGACATTTGGCCATATATATGGCCTGCCTATATTGCGGCCCCTGGCAAAAGCCAGAGTAGGGATTCAAATGACAAAAAATTTCGTCCTAAAAAGGACGATATCGGATATAAATAAGGCAGTCGTGAACTTTTTTTCACAGTCAGTTGAAAAAACAAAAACATCAACTAATTTGGAGCTTTCGAACTGAACATGCTACTGGAGAATTCCTGAAATATCACTAATCAAGAAGAGCGCAAACACTTTTATTAAGATTTGAAAATTGAGCGTGACTGGCTCATAAACGGTTTCATATCTGGTTACCAAAAATACTTGTGTCACATTAAAGGTCGTTTAGATTTGGGGACAACAGTAATAGAGAGATAAAATGATCTTTTTGGGGGCGGGGGTATGGGTAACGAGTATACCATCAGCGCTTTACAACTCTGTCGTACAAGGCGACTAATTACGGCTGTTTCCTTCGAAATCGCAATATGCTGGCTTGAGAGGCGAGGAGCCAACAATCAGAATAGAAATAAGCAAGATCTGTAAAACATATTAGGTTCTTGAACAAGATCAAAGTTCAGAAATGGACGAAAAATCAAAATCAGAAAAAGAAAAAGAAGCAGCAGCAGCGGCGACAGAAAAAGAAGAAGAAGGAGAAGAAGAAGAAGAAGAAGAAGAAGAAGAAGAAGAAGAAGAAGAAGAAGAAGAAGAAGAAGAAGAAGAAGAAGAAGAAGAAGAAGAAGAAGAAGAAGAAGAAGAAGGAGAAACAACAACACCAACAATAACAAAATGAATGTAGTCGTAGATTGGAGGGGGAGGGAAGGGGTTGCCGACCAGCACGACGACACACGACGTCAAGAACACGCCAGGCACACAAGTGTCTGTCTACAAATGTGTAATATGCCCACAAGTGTCTGTCTACAAATTTGTAATATGCCCACAAGTGTCTGTCAACAAATTTGTAATATGCCCACAAGTGCCTGTCTACAAATGTGTAATATTCCCACAAGTGTCTGTCTGCAAATGTGTAATATGCCCACAAGTGTCTGTCTACAAATTTGTAATATGCCCACAAGTGTCTGTCTACAAATTTGTAATATGCCCACAAGTGTCTGTCTACAAATGTACAATATGCCCACAAGTGTCTGTCTACAGATATGTAATATGCCCACAAGTGTCTGTCTACAGATGTGTAATATTCCCACAAGTGTCTGTCTACAAATGTGTAATATGCCAATAAATGTCTGTCTACAAATATATAATTTGACCACAAGTGTCTGTCTACAAATGTTTAATATGCTCACACAAAAGTCTACTAAAACATCTTTGCTGAATCCAATCATGTAGAGTGTATACAATGGCAATAGCAAACTATCTTTCGCAAAACTTGCCAAGAAACCATAACAGCCATTTAGAAAGCTGAAATATTTCAGTCACTTGAAATGTCACGAAAGTTCACAGAGAACAGTAATGGAGGGGTATATGCCTGGGAAGAGAGGAAGAGGAAGACCAAAGAAAATATCGGTGCAGGATGTGGCGGATGATCTCCAGATGGGTGTATCGGACGAGGGACATCGTGCTTGTGATTGAGGAGTTTTTTGGAGGGTTGTTAAGGAAGCAAGGTTCTGCAAAGGACAGGCTACTGACTGACTGAAATTATGCACCGAGAAGACTAGCCCGGTCAACAAATGCCTTCAGAAGTGATATGTCGGCAGGAGACGCGCAAATATCGCAGCCCTGCTGTAAACAAGCACAACGCAATTACATCTTCAGGTGAATGCAGAAAAAAAGATTTAGAAGAATGTATATCGATTCGTAACTGCGTATACTATAAATATATTATGCCGTCAAACATATGGCAAATATTTAAACGTGTCGACACTGATTGTGATCTTACTGAGGCCCCAAATTGAAACAGTCGGAGATGGGCGACTTACCTGGCAGTAAAATGCACATTGATAGCTCGCTTGAGGCACAGAGAGCTGTTCAACTTTATGTATTTATTACACACTGGACAAAAACTGAGCAGACAATGGATGGCATAAATACGGGAATCAGTTTTGGAAAAAAACGTGTTTACTGATGAGTCTGGACTGATCTATGTGTTTAGTTTAGAGACTACCCAGGTTTGTTAACTGTAAACATCGTTTTGATTTATTGTTGATGTCTCAAGGGAATTTCACTCACTCACTCACCATTTTATCATTTATAATACAATCACTTTCATAAATGTATTGGTTGCTTGGCTGACTGACTAGACTGTGAATTGCCTGCTTTGTTGGCTAGATGCTGAGCTGGCTGTCTGATTGATTGGCAGGCTTGTTGGTTTGATTTTATGATAAACTGATCGACTAACTGGTTGGTTCAATGGTTGGTAAGTTGACTGATTTTTTGGTAAATCAATTGAAAGATTGTGAATTTGATTATTACGTCTGAGGGATGATGTTTGTGAGTCCGTGGCAGGCCTGTGGGGTTGTGCCAACACAGCACCATAGCACTAGCCCGACTAAGACTATTGAAGAACACTTCCTTCCTTTTAAAATATCAGAAGCTTGCGGGAGGTAAGTTATGGTGTAAGCTATAGTCCGTTCCAGAAATCCTGCCCAACTCGAAAAATCTGTAACTCTGTAACCGGTCGGTTCAATTTGTCGAGATCTAATAAGTTAAAAAAAAAGTAGTAGAGGACCCTTTTCCACGCATTTAGGCGTAAAAGGCATATAGGGCTAGACCTATATTTTTATAGACCAAGCGGCACAAGATGGGTGATTTGGTCAGCATCACGCCGGCCGCCTTTACTTCCGGGGACTGCACCAGGTGCCCACTCAAGGTTGAGTCCACCTGGGAGCCAAAGATATTTTTGAAAATAGTCCGGCTTCGCCAGGGAGCGAACCCACGACCCTCCGATCCGCGGCGAGCGTCTAGCCGTCCCCAAAATCTAATAGTATTTTTTTTTAAATGTGAAGAAATATCTAGTTTTCATTTTGCCTTGTTTGCATAAAAAAACAGACACCCTTTCAGAGCAAACAACCAGCATGCTTACAGTAACTTAGGTAAACTGAGTAGAGGCACAACATCAGATTGTATCGGTTTATAAGCGTTTCTCTCTCAGGTGGTCATCTGCAAAATTAGTTTCCCATGAGTTGTGGATTTTTCATTTGGTGGGGGATAGGCTAGCAAAATAATCACAATGCATGGTTACACGTGTGAACTTGTTTCCAAACAAACCTTGAACGTGTCAGTTACTGTATATTATAGTTTATAGAAGAACATTTATTATTAGTGCAATGAATATCAAATAAATTCGCCGCTTTAAGAACAACAGTAGCACCTGTGCAGTTGTAAATTATAGAATCATATGGACATAGGAAATCTAAGGCCATATGCAAGAATTCGGGCTGATCCGTTAGGAGCTTTCGTGATAGTTGTTAAGTCTCAAGACATGAGTTTTAAAACGCACTCCTCGTCTTCTTTTTTTCTACTCCTTGAATAGCTTGCGGCGTCAGGACAGGAAGCGATCTCTGAAACAGGCCCTCCTGCTTGCTTCGTTTAAGTATTTTTCAGTGTCTCTGATATTTCTGCGGTCCATCTTCTGGTCGACACCTGGTTCTGTTAATACTATATCTATATAATTTTGCTCTATATGGTGCCCTGCCTGATGCCAATCTTGTTACGTGGCCAAACCATGTGATTTATTGTCTACCTAAAATGTTCAGTACTGGTTCTGTGCCGACTCTCCCAGTGATATCATCGTTCCTAAGTCGATCTTTCCTCTTTTCATCTAATACAGTATGTAAACATTTCATTTCTGTCGTGACTATTTTCCTTCTGAAGACAACGTCTATGGTTGGCATTGATAGCAGAGCGTTGTTCAGAATATTATATTGAACAGTGCTCTTTTAGTGTTCATACTCATATACTTGCATTTCACAATTGGTGCCATTTGGCCTAAAACCTGAACGGCTTTATTGCATTTTTGCTGAATTTATTTATTAATTCTTTTGTCTTCTGAAAAAAAAATGCTCCCCAGATACAAAAAAGCATTCACCTGCTTTAACTGGTGTTCATCAGTTTTGATATCGGTGGTTGTTCCTTCTCTGGAGAATGTCAGCTCTTCTTTTTAGATTACGTTGATCTTCATATCGTAGATTTTGCAGTCTTAGTGGAGTCTAATAATAGGTTCTTGTTCTGCTCTTGGTGCTATGATTGCCCCGTCATCGACAAAAAGCAATTCATTTAGTAATTCTCCGATGTTGTCTCCCTCGCTGATGTTAGCTGCTTTGCAAATTTGGTAGACGTATGTGATGAGCAGTTGTGGTAATAGAACGCACCTCTGTCTCACTCTAGATCTAATGTATGCCCCCAGGGCCCTCCGAAAGGGGGGGGGGGAGAATGAAGGGCCCAATCTGATTGATACCCTCGTTGATGACTTTGCTAGCCCCCGGACTGAGACACTCGCCCAACGTCCGGGCTGGCTCTGTACATGTGGGAAAAGCTTCACGGGGTTGCATGGTCTGAGAACGCATGCCGGAAGAATGAAATGCGAGGGTGCTCCACGCAGTAAACGCCGCCGCAAAACTACCACTCCTGTGGTAGTTTCTGAGTCGTCAGGGTACGACGGGCAGGGTGAACCCCACTCGCCCGGAGAGGCCCATGACGTCGACTGCGGAGGAGCACCTTTGATGATTTCTGAAGAAGTGCGTTCCAAGATCAGGTTTCCACCTGCGAGCGAGAAGGTGGTGTGGTGTAAGTTGGAGGCTACATTATGTGAGGTACTTAAACAAACTCTAAACAAGAAGTCGCTAGGCGACAAGCTTACTAAATTTGGTGATGTAATATATGAACACTGCTTCCGCGAGTTCGGGACAGTAGTAAAGGCACAGCCGGGTGCCAAGCAGAATACTAGCAGGAGGCAGAGGGACATTCTGAAGTGTCGGGCAGACAAGAATGCCCTCAGAAAACGGTTCAAAGCCGCTACGGGCAGCGAACGGGAGGGGCTGTACGAAGTGTGGGTGCATTTAAAGAACAAACACAGTGCCCTCTGTCGCGCCGAGCGTTTCTGTAACAACAGACGAAGAACCAAAAGGGAGCGAGAGAAATTCTTTAGGGACCCGTATCAGTTCGCCCGAGGTCTATTCGAGCAACCGAAGTCTGGGACTCTGGTTGTCAGTCAGGAAGAACTAGAGCTACATCTACGTAAGATGTACTCTGATAAAAAGAGGAGAGAGCCTCTCGATGACAATCCAGAGATCCTTAGCGGTCTAAAACAGCCTTCGGTGCCGAAGGTACCATTTAAAATGGTACCTCCCCTTTGGTCTGAGGTTGAGGACGTTGTGAAAAAGGCCAGCGGCAAGTCTGCCCCAGGTCCGAACGGTGTTCCGTACGTTTTTTACAAGCGTTGCCCGAAAATCCTAAAAATGCTTCACGTCTTGTTGAGACAAGCGTGGATCCGCAATCACATATGTCCAGAGTGGTCAAAGGCAAATGGGGTCTACATTCCCAAAGAGCAGGACTCGAAGAGTCTTTCCCAATTCAGGCCCATCTCGCTGTTGAATGTCGAGGGTAAGATATTCTTCTCAGTCATGGCTCGCCGGCTCACACAGTATCTGATGACTAACAAGTACATAGATACGAGTGTTCAGAAGGGTGGTATTCCAGGCGTTCCTGGGTGCCTTGAACACGCGACCATGATCTGGGAGGCTATCCAGAGAGCCAAGCATGAGAGAACCGATTTGCACGTTATATGGTTGGACTTAGCCAACGCCTACGGGGCAGTCCCCCATAGGCTACTGTGGCGAGCCCTTCGCATGTTTCACGTACCGTCACAGATCAGTCAAATGGTCGAGCAATATTTCTCTAAGTTCGCTTTGCGCTTCTCTACCTCGACGTTTACCACGAGGTGGACTGAGTTGCAGATTGGGATAGCTATGGGCTGTACGATCTCACCCATACTGTTTGTCATGGCAATGCAGATCATGTTAGACGGGGCGGCCGGCTACGGACTGGGCCTTCAAATAGGGGATCACTGGTTGCCGCCACTGCGCGCATTTATGGATGACACGACTATTATAACGGGCAGCGAGGAGTCTGCCCGCACGATCCTGAATAGATTGGACGCGGTGGTCCAATGGAGCGGTATGCAGTTCAAACCGCAGAAGTCGAGGAGTCTGTCAATCCATAAGGGCAAGGTTTCGGCGACCAGTTTTACGGTGGCAAGGAACAAGATCCCTACGGTTCTGGAGGAACCGGTGAAGAGCCTCGGTCGCGTCTACGATTCGAAGTTATCTGACAGAGCGGAAGTCCGGCGAATACATGAGTCACTGGCTACAGGCCTGCTCGCGATCGAGCGATGCAGGCTGATCGGAAAATTCAAGGTATGGTGTCTCCAATTCATGTTGATTCCGAAGCTTCTATGGCCACTGCTAGTCTACGAGGTGACGATGACTGCAGTGGAAACCATGGAAAAGAAAATCAACACAGCCTTAAGAAAGTGGATTGGTGCACCGCCTTGTCTGACCGACGTGGCTCTGTATTGTAAGCAGGCTAAGCTGGTACTTCCGTTCAAGTCGATAACCGAAGAGTTTAAAGTCGGCAAAGTAAGGCTCGCCATGCTTCTGCGCGAGTCTTCAGACCCAAATGTCATCGCTGTCCAGCCCGCTCTAAAGACTGGTACCAAGTGGAGGGTCCTCGATGCGATTGAATCTGCCCAGAACGCACTAAAATTGAGAGAGATAATGGGTTACACACAAACCGACCGTCGAGGCCTAGGGCACGGAAAAGTCAATTGGTGGTCAAAGGCCTCAGCCAAAGAACGCCGAGACATGGTGATACAAACGGTGAGGGACAACGAAAACGAGGTTCGGGTCCAGAAAGCAGCCCAACAGTCGCAGCAGGGCCATTGGGTCAGCCTGGAGAGCGCATTGCCGAGAATACTCACATGGGGTGAGATCTGGCGGATGACCCCGCTGCGACTGAGCTTTATCGTTCGTTCGGCGTACGATGTATTACCGTCCGGTGTTAACATGGTTAAATGGTCTGCGACCAACGATCCGACTTGTCCGTTGTGCAAATCAAAGCAAACTCTTGAGCACGTCCTGTCCGCGTGCAGGAAAGCCCTAGGTCAAGGCCGATACACCTGGCGCCACAACAAGGTGCTAAAGGAGTTAGCAGCCGTTGTCGACCAGGCTAGAATGAGGGCTAACGCCAGAGCCAGTTCTAGTATCGCCCCCATTCGTTTCCTCAAGGCTGGGCAGGTTCCAATTGGTAAGGTCAACAAAAACGCATTCGCTACATCTGTACTAGACTCTGCGAGGGACTGGTTACTGGCGGTTGATCTGCCAGGCCATGAACGGTATCCCGAGTTGATCCGTAAAACCGGCCTGCGACCGGACATCGTTCTCCATTCTGCGCAAAAACGGCAACTCATCCTGATTGAGTTGACGGTCCCGTTTGAGTCGCGTATGGAGGAGAATCATTTGTACAAGCTCGAGAAGTACAGTGATTTAGCAGCCGGTTTGAGGAGAAACGAGGCTTACACAGTGCGGGTATTTGCCGTCGAAGTGGGAGCGAGAGGCCTCGTTTCCACTTCGCTCTACAATGTGGTGAAAGAATTAGGATTGCGCGGTAATGAACGGAAACGAACACTTAAAAAACTGGGTGAGGCAGCCGAAAGGGCCTCGAGCTGGCTTTGGACGCAGCGCAACAACGTAGGGGACGGGCCTCGGTGAGCTGGTCCGGGTGTCTAGCGGAAAGGAGTTTCTCATCCCTTTGAAAGTCCATCGTGTACGAATTGTCTGCCAGTGTTCCTCTGCCAACTGCTAATAAAAGTCCAACATGTGTCCGGTAAACCAAAGTAAGCTTGTCGCTCGGTCGTCCAGGCATGCGGACTGTTCTAATTACGCTGTCGCGGCGGCTTCTTATCTCACAGTACCTCCTTCGAAACCACAAAGTCGTCTTGTCTCTGGCCGAAAGTGTAACACCATCCGGTAATTCCGTGCAGCGGGGAAGCAGCCCTGAGCTTCATGAACTCAGGTGGGCCCACCTCCGAATACGTTTAGGAATCGTGGGCCGAAACGTGTGTCGAAAGAGGATAATTTCTACTGATGACTGTAGATCCCCGCTGTACTTGCTCCCTGTGAGTTTATTCTTATAGAACTTTTCTGACATTCCTGTATTTGTTCTAACTGTGCATTGACAGTTCACGTATAAACTCTGGCACCGTGGAATAAGGTGTTCGTTTACTGCGTAATCCTGTAGTACATTGCATAATTTATTCCTATTAACTCGATCGAAAGATTTCTCTTGGTCTACGAATGCAACGTGTAATTCTTTTTCTAATTCTACCGTCCTTTCCACTAATTGTGGGTTGGTGAGACCTCTTCATTTTCTATGAGCACTGAAGTAAGCTAATGTAGATTTGCTGGACCTGACACAGTGTATTCAAACTTCCTGGAAGATCACACTTGAACTAGACTATCACATTCAAACTAGTTTAACATAACTTGCACTCTAGGATGTCCGAAACTGACCCTGGTTAGATGCTGGCATATGTGCTGTTGTAATTTATAGAATCATTAAGACATGGGAAATTTAAGGCCACATTCAACAATTCGTGTTGAGCCTTTCAGGGGTTTGCGTGCTATTTGTCAAAGTGTCAGGGCACTAAAGGGTCTAATCGAGGGTAAAACATGCGGGCTGGCTGGGATAAGTCTACAAGCCAACAGTTCATGTTTCCTATACAGGTACCTGTTACTTTGTAGCCAATAGACTCCAAACTGAGGTCGCAGTCGCGAGTCGTAGGTGCATGTATGCAGTTGTACAATGTTCGAGGTGAATGTTTACAATTGTAAAAGTGCCAACAGTTGGAGATAATGTATAAAGTTGGAAAATTCTGGAGATACAGAGAGTGCTAGTAACTGACGGTATTCGGAAGGCATTAAAAACATAATAATGTGAGCTTTCTGACGTGTCTTCCATCTACAGTACAGGCAAGTAGACAGAAGCTAGTGCTAGATTTGAGCAATGTCTGTACTCGTGTCGCTCGTGTGGACCCTCGCTGTAGCCCTCGTCCACTTTAAAGAGTCACAGAGCAGCTACGAGAACAGACGTGACTATCGCTATGACAACATCGTCCACACAAGCCACGGTTCTGTACAGGGACAGACAGAGAATATCCCTGTCAAAGATGGCGGACATGTGAAGGTGGACGTTTTCCAAGGAATCCCCTTCGCCCGGCCACCAGTAGGAGATCTGAGGTTTAGACGTCCGCTACCTGCTGACCCCTGGTCTGGGACATTACAGGCCACCACACCTCCAAACTCCTGTGTCCAAGTAAGTTTATGCAAGGGAATGTTGCGAAAGTACAGGAGTAGAGTAACTAATTTCAGTTCTGTAACATTAAACGAAAATCGCCATCTGTTTATAAAATCATGCATTCGACTGACTATCTTCATTCTTTATCCATCCACTTTTTTTCAAGTATTGGACCTTTCTAGTTTCAATGTCAACTAGTCTAGTTTCCAAGGCAATCACGGCCGTTACTTTGTACAGTCATAACTGCCAACATCAGTACTGTTTCGGGCGTCGACCACATAAGTGCAGACAGAATAACCTCTGTGCGCGTGTGTGTGTGTGCGTGCGTGTGTATGTGTACGTGTGTGTTTGTATGTGAGTGTATATATATATATATATATATATATATATATATATATATATATATATTTATATATTATTTATTTATATGCGTATGTGTGTGTATGTGTGTGTGTGTGTGTGTGTGTGTGTGTTGGTATTTCATTGTCAACTGACTCCAATCCTTAACACTCTCATTCAAGCTTATTTTAGATATGTCACTGCCAACAGACTTAGGCCACTGCCGAAACAGAAACGCGAACACTCACAAACCTCAGGTACCCTGTCTATCTCTATTCCCAGGTTCTCTTCGACACGGCGCCACTTCCCAACCCAACAACTCCTTCAAGTGAAGACTGCCTCTACCTAAACATCTTCAGACCCAGGTGCAACAATCGACGCCAAGGCTTGGCCACGATGGTCTTCTATTACCCTAGCTTTTTCACTTACGGCTCTTCAACAGTTGAGCTCTACAACGGCAGGCAGTTAGCAGCTTCTGAGTGTGTCATTGTGGTAACCACGAACTACAGGTAAGTTGTCTCTGCTCCTGATGTTTGTATCTATGAACTACAGGTAAGTTGCGGTGACATCAGCATATTTTCAGTGTCTGTTCCTGATTAAATCAGGACTTGGGGCAAATGTCATTGAAAAGCCACTGAGCAATGGGGCTATGGCTGTGTCAGATTTTCTGTAGTGTAAACAGATATCACATTGATATTAGTAAATAATTTCTCATTGACAAGACAGTCAGTCTATACACACGTTGTTGACAGGAGAACCACATATAAGACAGCCCCACAGACAGGGTCTTAACACAGACAGGGTAGTAACACAGACAGGACAGCCACAGAAGGGCAGTCACACAGACGGGACAGTCAAACAGGCAGCACAGCCACAGAGATAGAACAGTCACACAGACAGGACAGACACAGAGATAGGACAGACACAGAGATAGGACAGTCACACAGTCAGGATGACTCAATCCCATAGGTCAGGACTGGTACATAGGTAGAGCGGTAAACAGCCATTTTCGTCCTCTTGCCAATTTCACTTTTGCTAAGAAACCCTCGGTTTATGGCCTGGAAGAGTCTCCCAGCAGCTGCTTTTCGTGTAGCCAGCTCAGTCTTAATGCCTCCATTTCGATCTAATACAACTCAAGGTATTTGAACTGGTTAACCTGCTCCAATGCATACTGTCCCATCACGATCTGGTGTTTCTTCTCCTCTCTCTAGATCACAATGGTTTTAGTTTTGGAGATACTGATGGTCATCCCTCTCTTTTCAAGCTCTTCCTTCCAGACAAGTAAGTTAACCTGAAGGTGTGCCTCTGATTTAGCTATCAGGGCCACATCGTCTGCAAATGCCAGCTCTGATATACAGATTGGTCTTATCTTCCAGTACCCTAAAGAGTACTTCTTTGTCTTCTCCTTACAGGTCTTGATGATATCATCCATCGTAAGAATGAAGAGGTAAGGTGAGAGAATATCACCTTGTCTAACACCACTGGTGGTCTTAAATTCTTCTGACTTTTGGTCTGCCGTTCTTACATAATTTCTGCAGCTTTTTTAGAAACTCTGTATTGCACTGATCAGGGGTGCTGGGATGTGTTTTTCCCTGCGAAGCAGTCCCAGAGCTTGTTCCAGGGTACTTTCTCAAATGCACATATAAGGCAAAAGAAGCAAATTGTGCTTACACGTATGGTGGTACAAACAAACATACAAGCACCTAGAGACAAGCACACATAATGCACATACTCATATAGACCATATTTATATTCTACACTAACCGTTATTAAAATATAACTTTTCCTGTGTGGGGGTTACGAGGCCCTATTGTCAGGGAAAACCAGAATAGACCCCCTGCCTCCCCAACAAGCATGTCGTAGGAGGTGAGTAATTTGGGTGGGGGGGGGGGAGGGTGGGCTTCCTTTAAAGTCGGAGTGCATCTGCCTGAGACGCGAGGAACAAACAGATTGTTTACAAATAAGCAAGATCTGTAAAACGGATACACACGTGAAATTCATATCCTGGAATAAAGCTGAAGACCAGAAATGGACGAACAGCCGCCGAGGTTTACAGCCAGTGAACGAAAACAAGCAACAAAAGATCACCTGGCCTGCTATGAGGCATCTTATCATCATTAGTTTGCACTCCTGTCGTTAAGCTTGGAAAAGGGGAGGGCGGCATTTTGCGATCTGCTGATTGATGGGCAGCAATAGCTATAGCCTTGGTAAAACACCNGAAAGTGTAACACCATCCGGTAATTCCGTGCAGCGGGGAAGCAGCCCTGAGCTTCATGAACTCAGGTGGGCCCACCTCCGAATACGTTTAGGAATCGTGGGCCGAAACGTGTGTCGAAAGAGGATAATTTCTACTGATGACTGTAGATCCCCGCTGTACTTGCTCCCTGTGAGTTTATTCTTATAGAACTTTTCTGACATTCCTGTATTTGTTCTAACTGTGCATTGACAGTTCACGTATAAACTCTGGCACCGTGGAATAAGGTGTTCGTTTACTGCGTAATCCTGTAGTACATTGCATAATTTATTCCTATTAACTCGATCGAAAGATTTCTCTTGGTCTACGAATGCAACGTGTAATTCTTTTTCTAATTCTACCGTCCTTTCCACTAATTGTGGGTTGGTGAGACCTCTTCATTTTCTATGAGCACTGAAGTAAGCTAATGTAGATTTGCTGGACCTGACACAGTGTATTCAAACTTCCTGGAAGATCACACTTGAACTAGACTATCACATTCAAACTAGTTTAACATAACTTGCACTCTAGGATGTCCGAAACTGACCCTGGTTAGATGCTGGCATATGTGCTGTTGTAATTTATAGAATCATTAAGACATGGGAAATTTAAGGCCACATTCAACAATTCGTGTTGAGCCTTTCAGGGGTTTGCGTGCTATTTGTCAAAGTGTCAGGGCACTAAAGGGTCTAATCGAGGGTAAAACATGCGGGCTGGCTGGGATAAGTCTACAAGCCAACAGTTCATGTTTCCTATACAGGTACCTGTTACTTTGTAGCCAATAGACTCCAAACTGAGGTCGCAGTCGCGAGTCGTAGGTGCATGTATGCAGTTGTACAATGTTCGAGGTGAATGTTTACAATTGTAAAAGTGCCAACAGTTGGAGATAATGTATAAAGTTGGAAAATTCTGGAGATACAGAGAGTGCTAGTAACTGACGGTATTCGGAAGGCATTAAAAACATAATAATGTGAGCTTTCTGACGTGTCTTCCATCTACAGTACAGGCAAGTAGACAGAAGCTAGTGCTAGATTTGAGCAATGTCTGTACTCGTGTCGCTCGTGTGGACCCTCGCTGTAGCCCTCGTCCACTTTAAAGAGTCACAGAGCAGCTACGAGAACAGACGTGACTATCGCTATGACAACATCGTCCACACAAGCCACGGTTCTGTACAGGGACAGACAGAGAATATCCCTGTCAAAGATGGCGGACATGTGAAGGTGGACGTTTTCCAAGGAATCCCCTTCGCCCGGCCACCAGTAGGAGATCTGAGGTTTAGACGTCCGCTACCTGCTGACCCCTGGTCTGGGACATTACAGGCCACCACACCTCCAAACTCCTGTGTCCAAGTAAGTTTATGCAAGGGAATGTTGCGAAAGTACAGGAGTAGAGTAACTAATTTCAGTTCTGTAACATTAAACGAAAATCGCCATCTGTTTATAAAATCATGCATTCGACTGACTATCTTCATTCTTTATCCATCCACTTTTTTTCAAGTATTGGACCTTTCTAGTTTCAATGTCAACTAGTCTAGTTTCCAAGGCAATCACGGCCGTTACTTTGTACAGTCATAACTGCCAACATCAGTACTGTTTCGGGCGTCGACCACATAAGTGCAGACAGAATAACCTCTGTGCGCGTGTGTGTGTGTGCGTGCGTGTGTATGTGTACGTGTGTGTTTGTATGTGAGTGTATATATATATATATATATATATATATATATATATATATATATATATTTATTTATTTATTTATATGCGTATGTGTGTGTATGTGTGTGTGTGTGTGTGTGTGTGTGTGTGTTGGTATTTCATTGTCAACTGACTCCAATCCTTAACACTCTCATTCAAGCTTATTTTAGATATGTCACTGCCAACAGACTTAGGCCACTGCCGAAACAGAAACGCGAACACTCACAAACCTCAGGTACCCTGTCTATCTCTATTCCCAGGTTCTCTTCGACACGGCGCCACTTCCCAACCCAACAACTCCTTCAAGTGAAGACTGCCTCTACCTAAACATCTTCAGACCCAGGTGCAACAATCGACGCCAAGGCTTGGCCACGATGGTCTTCTATTACCCTAGCTTTTTCACTTACGGCTCTTCAACAGTTGAGCTCTACAACGGCAGGCAGTTAGCAGCTTCTGAGTGTGTCATTGTGGTAACCACGAACTACAGGTAAGTTGTCTCTGCTCCTGATGTTTGTATCTATGAACTACAGGTAAGTTGCGGTGACATCAGCATATTTTCAGTGTCTGTTCCTGATTAAATCAGGACTTGGGGGCAAATGTCATTGAAAAGCCACTGAGCAATGGGGCTATGGCTGTGTCAGATTTTCTGTAGTGTAAACAGATATCACATTGATATTAGTAAATAATTTCTCATTGACAAGACAGTCAGTCTATACACACGTTGTTGACAGGAGAACCACATATAAGACAGCCCCACAGACAGGGTCTTAACACAGACAGGGTAGTAACACAGACAGGACAGCCACAGAAGGGCAGTCACACAGACGGGACAGTCAAACAGGCAGCACAGCCACAGAGATAGAACAGTCACACAGACAGGACAGACACAGAGATAGGACAGACACAGAGATAGGACAGTCACACAGTCAGGATGACTCAATCCCATAGGTCAGGACTGGTACATAGGTAGAGCGGTAAACAGCCATTTTCGTCCTCTTGCCAATTTCACTTTTGCTAAGAAACCCTCGGTTTATGGCCTGGAAGAGTCTCCCAGCAGCTGCTTTTCGTGTAGCCAGCTCAGTCTTAATGCCTCCATTTCGATCTAATACAACTCAAGGTATTTGAACTGGTTAACCTGCTCCAATGCATACTGTCCCATCACGATCTGGTGTTTCTTCTCCTCTCTCTAGATCACAATGGTTTTAGTTTTGGAGATACTGATGGTCATCCCTCTCTTTTCAAGCTCTTCCTTCCAGACAAGTAAGTTAACCTGAAGGTGTGCCTCTGATTTAGCTATCAGGGCCACATCGTCTGCAAATGCCAGCTCTGATATACAGATTGGTCTTATCTTCCAGTACCCTAAAGAGTACTTCTTTGTCTTCTCCTTACAGGTCTTGATGATATCATCCATCGTAAGAATGAAGAGGTAAGGTATGAGAATATCACCTTGTCTAACACCACTGGTGGTCTTAAATTCTTCTGACTTTTGGTCTGCCGTTCTTACATAATTTCTGCAGCTTTTTTAGAAACTCTGTATTGCACTGATCAGGGGTGCTGGGATGTGTTTCCCCTGCCAATCAGTCCTAGAGCTTGTAGCAGGGTACTTTGTCAAATGCACATATAAGGCAAAAGAAGCAAATTGTGCTTACACGTATGGTGGTACAAACAAACATACAAGCACCTAGAGACAAGCACACCTAATGCACATACACATATAGACCATATTTATATTCTACACTAACCGTTATTAAAAGATTACTTTTCCTGTGTGGGGGTTACGAGGCCTTATTGTCAGGGAAAACCAGAATAGACCCCCTGCCTCCCCAACAAGCATGTCGTTGGAGGTGAGTAATTTGGGTGGGGTGGGCTTTCTTTAAAGTCGGAGTGCATCTGCCTGAGACGCAAGGAACAAACAGTTTGTTTACAAATAAGCAAGATCTGTAAAACGGATACACACGTGAAATTCATATCCTGGAATAAAGCTGAAGACCAGAAATGGACGAACAACCGCCGAGGTTTACAGCCAGTGAACGAAAACAAGCAACAAAAGATCACCTGGCCTGCTATGAGGCATCTTATCATCATTAGTTTGCACTCCTGTCGTTAAGCTGGGAAAAGGGGAGGGCGGCATTTTGCGATCTGCTGATTGATGGGCAGCAATAGCTATAGCCTTGGTAAAACACCACATGCAGCAATTACTATGTTATGTCTCTCAATCACAATTCTAACGCCCATGTACAATCTCACCTTCCAGAATGGGAGCTTTCGGATTCCTATATCTGGCCAGTGAGGAGTCTCCAGGGAACATGGCTTTAGAGGACGCGGCCTTGGCCTTAAGTTGGGTCAAGAACAATGTGGCCTCGTTTGGAGGAGATGACATGAAGATTACCATATTTGGCAACAGCGGCGGAGCAGTTATTTCTTCCCTGTTCTTGTTGTCCCCAAGAACACGAGATTTGTTTAACAACGCCATCATTCAGGTACTTTCATCTGATAATTCTCATTGTGCAGGTTTCATCCTCGTTATCTTTGTCTTCGTTATTATTGCTATTAAAATCACAGTTATCAAAACTTAGTTAAAACATCAATTATGGTCATCGCCGAGAAATAAAAAAAGTGTGAAATACGGGCAAACGGAAAAGTTCTTAAGCAAATTATTAGATACAGTCAAAACATCTAATTCAAGATAATCTGCAGAAAATAGAACAAGAATCGCCATGGGAAATGTTGACTTTAGCCAGACGGAAAAGATACTCACCATAAAAAGATGACATCACAGTAAAAACAAAATTGCATCTTCGATGAGATCACCCAATGGCTGACCAGTGAACGACTTCGTCGCCAGTCGGGACAGAATTAGGTTCTGTCTCCTTTCATCGCATCAACACTACAAGAGTCCTTTTTAGGGCTACTTGTTGGCCAGCAATATTAAGCCATTTAATATGACGCAAATAACCTAAGTCACAATTATAACCAAAAGCTCTCCCTTCGGGAATTCTGGTTGAACGTAACGATTTAAAAAAACAACGATGATGATGAGTTACAAATATGGTGTTGAAATGCTCTATAGAAACTGCGCTTTTATATGCACGTGAGACATACACAAAAACAAAGCTGAAAAAATATTGACTGGCGGCGGAGATGTGGTTTTTGAGAAGTATGCAATGAATTTAAGGGAGTGATAGAAAATCAAACGATGTAGACCACACCGAGACAGATTAGAGTCGTGAACTGATCACAAACCTTAGGCCATGGCAGTCGGTGGTAACTGAAAACAAATCTTAGACGAAAGCAGTTGGTGTTTTTCTAACATGTCATGGACAGGAATGGACTCCGGAAATTAATAACATTGTAATAAATCTATCCAAAGTTTAGAGGCGTGTAATATGTTTAAGATTTGGTTATATCGTCCATTATACTTGAACAATGGCCAAAGCTAATCTTGAGCATTTTTGGATACTATTCTATAGATAAGTTTTGAATTCCTGGCAATAGTCGTTTATGAAGCTGTAAAAACTTAAGACCTACACACACACACACACACACACACACACACACACACACACACACACACAAACACGCACTGGTACACGCACGTCTGCACACACGCACACACGCGCGAGCTCGAAATGTTTCTTCCATGATTATAACTGACTAACAAATACGTAGGTGTACAGCTCTTCTTTGAAGTGCTTCAGGTGATTTGATGACTGACCTGGAAATGCCATCCCATATTGATGAGCAATAGTCTAGATAGTGGAGGTATAGAAACACTTTCTGGAGTTCTCATCAAAAACAGTTATAATTTGTGTGAGCTGGTTTTACATTTTGTTTAGCTAAATATTGTTAGGGGCCAGGGCTTAGACCTGGCTTTTAGTTTTGTTTCATTGAGGTGGTGTGTGTGTGTGTGGGGGGGGGGGGGAGGGGGGTTAAGCTCAGGGTGCATGAGCTTCCAGGGTCTGGCTCCTCCACCCTCAAAGTAATTATAAAATCTCCAGATCTGAATTTCTGCCCCCTCGATGTGGGCGGGGAGGGTGGGGGAGAGTGGGGGGAGGGTGGAGGAGGGTGGAGGAGGGTGGAGGAGGGTGGAGGACGGTGGGGGAGGGGGCAGAGAGATTTAATGGTAGGTTGAAAATAGTAATCTGTGAAAATATATCCACTGTGAATATATACCATTTTTGGTTTTCTGACCTGTCTGCCTCTTCATCAGCAGCTGGCTTCTGCTCGTACCTTGCTATGCCAGGAAGATGTGAGTAATTTGTGAACAGCCGTACCTTGCTATGTCAGGAAGATGTTAGTACTTTGTGGATAGCCGTACCTTGCGATGCCAGGAAGATGTCAGTATTTTGTGAACAGACGTACCTTGCGATGTCAAGAAGATATCAGTAATTTGTGGACAACAGTACCTTGCGATGTCAGGAAGATGTCAGTAATTTGTGGACAGCGGTACCTTGCTATGTCAGGAAGATGTCAGTAGTTTGTGGACAGCCGTACCTTGCGATGTCAGGAAGATGTCAGTAATTTGTGGACAGTCGTACCTTGCGATGCCAGGAAGATGTCAGTAATTTGTGGACAGCCGTATAAAAAAAGTAAGATTCTTTCGTAAAAAGTCACCCCCCCCCCCCCCCCAGATGACGTCACGGGGAAGGTTCTATTTTTTAAAGGGGGATACGATCGGGTTTCCCGGCTTTGTGGTGCTTTACCCACCCCACTACATTTAGAACTGGACCTAACCTCAACTCACCTACATCCTACGAGAGATTGCAGCCTAGGTCCCACGACTGCATGCAAACTATCTACCACCCCCTGAAATAGTGGACTGTCTGTTTGAGGTGACTTATTACAAAAGCACCAAAAGAAAAAATGTAAACGACCCTTTTCTATGCCTTTAGCTATTTTGGACACATAGGGCTAGACCTATTTCTTAAAGACATATCGGCACTCAGTGGGTCATGTAGTCAACATCACACCGACCGAGTTTACTTCCCGTGACTTTACCTGATAGGCATTTAAGACATGGTCGACAAAGGAGCCGAGACTGTTTTTGAATAACGTCTGGTTCCGTCAGGACCTGAACCTACCACCTTCAGACAGTCGGCTCCTTACAGAGGGATTAGTGGCACATTTGTTTCGGTACACCTCTCCTTCCCACAGAGTATCGTTCCTGTCAAGCTCTTCCACCAGACCCAGGAGTCGGCCCAGAACACGGCGCTGGAGCTGGCCAGGAGGCTGAACTGTTCCTCTGACAACACAACGGCAATTATCCACTGTTTGAGGCAGGTCAGTGTGGGTCAGGGATGGCACCGTTAGATCAGCTGTTATGTTGTTTCGTTATGTAGATATATCATATTTATGTAGTTTTGTTCCCCTGGATACGTGTATAGACAAGATCCAGTTTGTAGAGTGTTGTATAACATGTATCAGAGTGCAGAGTGCTGTACAGACAAGATCTAGATTATAGAGTGTTGTAAAAACAAGTGTCAGATTGAAGAATGTTGTATAGACGTGTGTCAGATTGAATAGTGTTGTATGGACAAGTGTCAGATTGTGAAGTGTCCTATAGACATGCGCTAGATTGTAGAGTGCTATATAAAGATCCAGTTTGCAGAGTGTTGTATAGACAAAATCCAAATTGTACAGACAAGATCTAGATTGTAGATTGCTGTATAGACACGTATCTGATTGTAGAGTGTTGTACAAATCTCCAGTTTGCAGAGTGCTGTATAGACAAGTGTCAGATTGTAGAGTGTTGTCTAGGTAGGATCCGATTTGGAGTGTTGTGTAGACAGGTTGTCAGATTATAGAATTTGAACAAAAAAGGCACAAACAATAGATTGCACAATTTATTGCCTGGCATATTTCTCTGTATCTCGTCAGGTGCATACCACAGTAACAATTACATAAATAAAGCAAATAAGTGAATCCTTTATAACTGAAGTAAAATTTAAACAACAATCAAACATGACTGCCTGTTTTTACCAGGGCAGCCGTAAAGAAAGAACCATGTCCTACCTTCCCACAATTAGACAACACAAAATGTCCATGTAGCTGCCTTTTCTGAAACGATGTCTTCCCTTCCCACAACTAGACAACACACAATGTCCAAGTAGATCCTATTCTGAAACGATCCCCTCCCTTCCCACAACTAGACAACACAAAATGCCCACCTAGCTGCCTATCCTGAAACGATGTCCTACCTTCCCACAACTAGACAACACAAAATGCCCACCTAGCTGCCTATTCTGAAACGATGTCCTACCTTCCCACAACTAGACAACACAAAATGCCCACCTAGCTGCCTATTCTGAAACGATGTCCTACCTTCCCACAACTAGACAACACAAAATGCCCACCTAGCTGCCTATTCTGAAACGATGTCTTCCCTTCCCACAACTAGACAACACACAATGTCCAAGTAGATCCTATTCTGAAACGATCCCCTCCCTTCCCACAACTAGACAACACAAAATGCCCACCTAGCTGCCTATTCTGAAACGATGTCCTACCTTCCCACAACTAGACAACACAAAATGCCCACCTAGCTGCCTATTCTGAAACGATGTCTTCCCTTCCCACAACTAGACAACACACAATGTCCAAGTAGATCCTATTCTGAAACGATCCCCTCCCTTCCCACAACTAGACAACACAAAATGCCCACCTAGCTGCCTATTCTGAAACGATGTCCTCCCTTCCCACAACTAGACTACACAAAATTCCCGTGTAGCTGCCTATACTGAAATGATGTCCTCCATTTTTTTACAACCTTCCACAGGCGAGTGCTGCTGACCTTGCCCA
Organism: Candidula unifasciata; assembly: GCA_905116865.2. Taxonomy (NCBI): domain Eukaryota; kingdom Metazoa; phylum Mollusca; class Gastropoda; order Stylommatophora; family Geomitridae; genus Candidula; species Candidula unifasciata. The sequence continues at coordinate 591,653 of CAJHNH020001924.1, read as the reverse complement.
GCAACACCTGCTTATGACCTCAAACTTCCAATACTTCATGGTTACCGTCACAGATGGTTCCTTCCTGACCAAGGACCCTCTCGTCTCCTTGTTGGCTGCAGGTAGGAAATCTGTCTGTCTGTCTGTCTGTCTGTCTGTCTGTCTGTCTGTCTGTCTGTCTGTCTGTCTGTCTGTCTGTCTGTCTGTCTGTCTGTCTGTCTGTCTGTCTGTCTGTCTGTCTGTCTGTCTGTCTGTCTGTCTGTCTGTCTGTCTGTCTGTCTGTCTGTCTGTCTGTCTGTCTGTTTGTTTGTCTGTCTGTCTGTCTGTCTGTCTGTCCGTCCGTCTCTCTGACTGACCCTATACCATGTCTGTATCCCTTGTTGACTGGAGGTAGACAATCTGTCTGTCTGTCTGTCTGTCTGTCTGTCTGTCTGTCTGTCTGTCTGTCTGTCTGTCTGTCTGTCTGTCTGTCTGTCTGTCTGTCTGTCTGTCTGTCTGTCTGTCTGTCTGTCTGTCTGTTCCATCTCTGCATCACTTGTTGATCTTGAGGTAGGCAGTGTGCCAAATAAAACTCATTGTAGATGTATATACCCGTCTGGATACATGCAACCAAAAACACTGGCTGTGTACAAATATCACACATCATCACTGAACACACGAAGCCATACATACATACACCTGAGGTCACAGACAGTCACATACACATATGAACCCACATACACGTGCATTTTGTGCATGTACAAAATTACTTGGCAGCTGGGAATCGAAAAGAGTTGCCTAACTGCGCTTCCCTGGCAAAATTTGGAGTTATAATCTACTAGAGTAGTTGCGGATCCTAGCCTGTGCTACTGAGTTTGTGCACTACGAGGAGATTCTTCGAACTCAGGCTTGAGTTAGAAGTAGAACAGAGCACTTATGAGGTACTAACCTTGTGCTATTATGATGATCCTTTGTTCAAACCATACCAAACGGAAACACATAGCTCGAAACCACGACTTGGCTACATGATAAAAGTGAAAAACACTCGCATATTTCTGTACACATGCCCACACTCTCCTGTGCGCACGCGTGCACACACATACACCATTTATATATACCATTTATATATATATATATATATATATATATATATATATATATATAATATATATATATATATATATATATATATATATATATATATATATATATATACTGGAATCACCATATAGAAGAGTGAATACATGAAACCACACGTGCAGGTACATCCACGTAAATTATCTTTCTCACATAACGTCTAGTTACTTCTACATAAATGTCTAGTTACACGAGTTTGTAAGTCATGTCTATATACAAACCATGTCTGTTTATGACTAACGACTCCGGGCAGAGAAGGGCATTCGGGGGAGAATACAAGCCTTATAATAGAAGGAGGGTATGGTAGGTGAGAACGTAATCTTAGTGCAGGACAGACCGGGCCCCTAACCTTGGCTGGCAGCTGGTCTAGGAGGGAAGCTTGGTCAGGCAGACAGACAGAACAATATTTGTATGATCCGCTAGCTTCAACTACAGAAACAATAAAACAATAAGAAATAAGAAGAAACTCCACAGGGGAGCATGTACAGCAGGGGTTTACCAATCATCTGTAGAAGTAATCTCTCGTCGACAAATGTTTCGGCCCACGAGCTCCTAGACATTTTCAGAGAGTGGGCCCACCTGAGGTCATGAGGCTCAGGGTTGGTTTCCCCTGCTGCACGAATTACCGGATGTTGATCGGATAGGGACAAGTCGAATTGGTGATTTTGTAGAAGGTACTGTGAGATAAGAAGTCGTCGCGGTAGCATAAGTAAAGCAGTCTGCATACCTGAAACGACCGAGCGGCAAGCTTATGATTGGTATACCGGACACATGTTGGAATTTTGTTAGCAGGTGTTATCTAAAGAAAGACTTCAACCTTCCCTTTCTGCAGACTTTAAACGCTGCGACATCCTCACCGGATCTGCTGGAGATGAAGGCAGTTTCGTTTTGCCCCTGCTATCAGCAGACTACAGCCTGCGCCGGCCAGACCCCCCTGAAAATCTCACAGACCAGGTCAGTTGACTGAAAATGCTTTTTACCAGGGCAGCTGTAAATACAGAACCATCTCTTTCTGAATACAGAGCTCCGGGCGCAGGTGACGAATCGTGGAAGCTTCGATAAATCTTAGCGTTCTGCCATTGGTTGACGTATAAGGGATTTTAAATGCGTTGCATTTAGTCACCACGTGTTCAGATTTTAGAAGATGGCGTGCTATTGCAGAGAGGTAATCTTTCCAGCCACTATTCTCATTTTCAATATTATGTTGCATGCCCCCCCACCCCCCACCGCGATTCGTCGTCACCTGCGCCCGGAACTCTGTATTCAGAAAGAGATGGTTCTGTCTTTTACGGCTGTCCTGGTAAAAACAGGCAGTCATATTGATCGTTGTTGAAATTGTTCTTCAGTTATAAAGGATTCACTTATTTGCTTCATTTATGTAATTGTTACTGTAGTATGCACCTGAGGAGATACAGCGAAATATGTCAGGCAATAAATTGTGCAATCTATTTGTTTGTATCTTCTGTGTTCAAATTTACAATGAGAAAACATTGCTTTGAATTTCTTAAAATGCTTTCTATCGTATTATTTTATATGCCAGTAGTCGAGGTTTCAGCGTCTCTGCATAGCTGCTATACAGCTCCACTACATAATGAGGGCCACCTCATTATTGCTCCGTCCATGTGCCAGTAAAAATCTACAAAATGCCCTTCGCTGATCTGTTTTAAAACTGCTGAGCACATAAATTAATGCCGGCATAATCCAGAAGCCTACATATGCATTAAATGCATGTACATTTGTTAGGAATGCCAACACCAACAATTCTTTGCTAGAATTGCAGTTCATGATCGATTAGAGTGGTCAGCCACGATAAGCTGGCAGCAGCACAGTCAACATTATTGCGTAAGGCGCTTCTCATTTGCGGACGCAAACCAGCTACACTACACACGCCATTTTATGAAAATCATGTCACAAACCACTGCTCGCACAGACGAAATACAATTAAAAAAAAAAATATACACAGCTCGCAGTTTTGACCAAGCAGTCAGCTTAATAGACGAGCAATGAAACTAAGAATTGTATTTTGTATATTGGAATATGCTTCAGTAGCTCCTGGCAAGTTGCAAATAACAACTCATGGTCTTTCCGGATCGCCCGCCTATCCACCATTAACACTTATTGTGACACAGTTGATCTTTTACATCTCCCCAGGAATAGATGTGCCTAGTTCGGAACATAGTGTGTGATGGATACAGTTTGTAGCTCTCTTGAATCGTACTCAACAAAAAGGCCAGTGATGTAACAAACGACTACAAAGGAGTTTGTTTATTAACAATATTGTCAAGTCAAGCAGTACGAATAATTTCACCAACCAATAGTATAGTAACACTTCATTATCTTATTGTTGGCTATTCATATATCTGATGATAAGTTATTTAATCCCTCTTCTATCAAAGCAAAACCATAGTTTAATATCTATTTCTTCTAGCGAAGCACAGCTCTAGTTTTCTATGTCATCTCGCCAAGTTCTTGTCAACTGCCCCCGCAAGCGTCTAGGCACTGACTGTCCCTCACTCCCCTCGTTCCTCTGCTCTTCATCCCCGCTTCCTCTCTCTTCCTGGCGTTGGTTCTCAATCACCGTCTGTCACCCTTCATCCTGCTCTATGTTATCTTCTTTGGGTGGTCACGTGCATTCCGCGCTGCTCTCGAGCACTGGTCGACCTCATTCTCCCTCGTGCATCTTCGTGGTGGTCGTCTACGCCTACATCCGTCACTGTCAGATGTCACAGCTTTATTTGTGTAAACGTACTCTATTCAACCCTGGTCACAGTGTTCCTGTTCCTACGTACTTTCCCAAAGTTACTGGTTTATCTGTTTGGCCTTGTTTGACCAGGGTTCTAATCACCGTTTTTTATCATGCCACCCAGTGATGGATTGGCATGCATTGATGCTGGTCTGAATGTATGCATTCTTCATTTAACCCCTTCCTGAACTATATTTCATGACGTTATAAGCTACCATTCATTGCTTGGGTTGTATTATTGCGGTCAGTCTACCGTCCTTACTGTAATCAATGTCTAGTCTTGTTACCGCAATCAATGTCTAATCTCATTACTTCAGTCACTGTCTAGCCTCATCACTGGAATCATGGTCTAGTCTCATTAATGCAGTCACTGACTAATCTCATTAGTTCAATGACACTGTAGTGTCATTTTAGTCACTGTCTTATCTAATTTCTTTAGTCACTTTCTAGAGTCATTACTGCAATCACCGACAGGCGATATCAGCAGCAGGAATTTCAGCAGCAGCGACATACTGAAGGTGAATAACACGCACACACACACGCATACACTCATGCACAAATCATCTGCATGCACCGTACACTGGGTTGAACAGGGTGCTTCAGGAGTGTCTTTCATACATCCAGCTTACAACGTGTGCTTCTTACATGCGACCTTCTGTTTCAGGGATTCGAACAGACGCTAGCGGCACCGCTGTCTCTGATCTATAAACCGGAAGTTATTCCTGAAATTGTGGAGAAGGTCAAAATTATTTACAATCTTGATGAGTTACGGTCCCAGGTCACAGACCCCACGCTCAGAGTCCTTATTCAGGCCATTGGAGACCTAGTGTATGTGTGCCCAATTCGTCTGCAAGCAGCCATCATCGCCAACGCCAGCCAGAACGTGTATCTGTATTCCTTCAATCACCCCCGAGACAACACCACCTTGCCACGATGGATCGGCGCCACCCATACCTCGGAGGTCTCGTTTGTGTTCGGAACCACGTCACGTGACCTCCTAGCTTTCTCAACAAGAGAACGTCTACTTAGCGCCAAAATCATGCGCTTGTGGGCAAATTTTGCTAACTATGGGTAAGTTATTCTTCACACACGTAGTCTATATTGTAACTTCACTGTCACGCATGTTATCTGCATGTTTACGTTTTCACTTCATTCATGTTGTCTTTATTGATGAATTATCCTCCACACATAATATCTGTACAGATGAATTATCCTCCCCACATGATGTCTGTATTGATGAATTATCCTTTACACATGTTGTATATATTGATGAATTATCCTCCACTCATGTTGTCTGTATTGATAAATTATCTCGGTACCACTGTCGAAACCAACACAAGACAAATCGTCCGCAGCTGGGATCAAAGCCGGCCCACCAGCATTACAAGGTGCGTTCGCAACGCCCGAGCCACAGACGCCGACACACTTGAACGCTCACCTAAACTGCTTCACAAGATCCAAGACTGTATTTGATATCTTCTTACAAGTGTATGTTAACTTTTTTTCCCCGGAAACCACCGTGGTGTAGCGACTAGACGCACGACTGCGGATCTAAAGGTCGTGGGTTCGGATCCTGACGAAGCTGGCTATTTTTCTAAAACGATTTTAATTCCTAGGTGACCTAGTTTTAAAGGATACCAGGTAAATGAACTGGGAAGTAAAGGCAGCCGACATGACGCTGACGACATCAGCCACTGAGAGCTGATTGGTATCAAATATATAGAGATAGCCCTATATGGCCAATGTGGGTTCTAGGGCCCCAATGTGGGGGAAAACAAGAATAGATGAGCCAGACCTGTGAAACGGATGTACACGCAACACTCATGTTCTGGAACAGGACCGGAGTCCAGAAGTGGACGAACAACCAGAACTTTGATTTCCAGGTTGACCTAGCTTTAAAGGGTACCAGGTAAACGTCCCGGGAAGTAAAAGCAGCCGACATGACGCTGACCACATCACCCACCGAGAGCTGATTGGTCTATAAATATAGGTCTAACCCTATATGCCCAATACTCTCGAAGTCATAGAAAAGGTCATTTACTGAAACCTAATTTCCTCTGTTCCACACTTTGTATTTTTATTCTTGTTGCAATTGTAGAAACCCGACCCCAGGAGCCAAAGACACGCCCAGATGGCCGACATACTCACCCCCGGACCCAGCAAGGATCCTGGTGTTTACAGAGTCTGCAGACGTCACAGTTGGCCTCACAGAGAGCTCACGGTGTGCCTACTGGAACAGTCTGCCTCCCAGTTACTTCTTAAACTGAGTCCCAGGCTCATTGAATAGAACACAGGGATAATCAAATAAACTGACTCGGGGGCCAGCATTGCATTGTTGCAAATGGAAATCGCCACGGGTTTTGTTGACAGTATACCCAACTGCTCCTCGTCAGACCCTCGCTTGGCTTATCTCTGGTTCAAATTTTCTTTGCATATTCTGATTCTTGCAATTTGTCTGCTTGTGTCAATGTTTTAAAATCATCAGTGCTGAGTAATTTCTGATTCTGTGTCTTTTTGTTCTTCTTCAAATTTAATTTAATTTTCGATGGACATTACCATTTTTTTTTGTTCATATCACGTGATAAGCTCGCCTGTGGATTCGAAAGTTCGTGGGTTAGAATTTGAAAGCAGCTGCACTTTTTCAAATTTGACCTTGGCTTCCTGCTCTAGCCAGCCTTAAATGGGTACCAGGGAAAGTCCTTGACTGCAAAGACGACCAGCGTGATACTGACTGTATCACCAACCAAGTGCCGATTAGTCTATGAAATATAGGTCTTGCTCTCTCTCTCTGCCCAGTACTACTGAAGGTATGGAAAAGGGTCTTTTAGATGTGATAAGATTGACGTGGAATATGGGTTATATTCCCCAACACAATTCTAGGTATTAAAGGATGAGGTGAGAAAGTCAGAATGACTGAGGTTTAACAGATACTTTTTCACGCCCATTAGTGGCGTTTTCACTAACTACCCAGCAGACTGCAAGGTGCCGTGGTCCGGCAGATAACGAACATGTTCTCAACAAACTAACGATACAACGTTCATTGCATTACATGTAATAGTTGTTAGATGTGGTGTATACCATAAAACATAAACAATAGCCACATTTGGCACTATATCAAGCAGAAAAATACGCTAGGACAACTAGTGGCTGGAAACTCGACACTGTAGCACAGCATCAGAGGGACAAATACACTGGGACATCTAGTGGCTGGAAACTCGACACTGTAGAACAGAGAGACAAATCAGGGACATCTAGTGGCTGGAAAAATAGAACAGCATCAGAGAGACAAATACACTGGGACATCTAGTGGCTGGAAACTCGACATTGTAGAACAGCATCAGAGAGACAAATACACTGGGACATCTCGTGGCTGGAAACTCGACACTGTAGCACAGCATCAGAGGGACAAATACACTGGAACATCTAGTGGCTGGAAACTCGACACTGTAGCACAGCATCAGAGGGACAAATACACTGGGACATCTAGTGGCTGGAAACTCGACACTGTACACAGCATGTAGGGACACTAGCAAACTCACAGTAGCACAGCAAATACACTGGGACATCTAGTGGCTGGAAACTCGACACTGTAGCACAGCATCAGAGGGACAAATACACTGGGACATCTAGTGGCTGGAAACTCGACACTGTAGCACAGCATCAGAGAGACAAATACACTGGGACATCACGTGGCTGGAAACTCGACACTGTAGCACAGCATCAGAGAGACAAATACACTGGGACATCTCGTGGCTGGAAACTCGACACTGTAGAACAGCATCAGAGACACAAATACACTGGGACATCTGGAGATTGGAAACTATATTTAACTAGTTCCTGTAGTACACCCGAGGCAAACCGTTCCAGTAGGCACACCGTGAGCTCTCTGTGAGGCCGACTCGGATGTCTGCGGACTTTGTAAACACCAAGATCTTTGCCGGGTCTGGGGGTGAGTATGTCGGCCATCTGAGATTGTCTCTGACTCTTGGGGTCGGATTTCTGTTTAAAAAAAAAAAAAAAAAAAAAAATAAAAACCAACACACATGCGGAAAGTATTCAAGAACAAGTATTTGACCGGGCGAACATTAACACTAGTGACAAGGCAACCAAGAGATGACCATGATTGACAATATTCCAAGAGCGCGGGACGTGTAGGACGCTCCTCCTCCGCAGGAAGTATGAGACGTTCTTACTCCACTGGAGGTATAGGACGTCCTTGCTCCACAGGAGGTATGGTAGGTTGTTGCTCCACAGAACGTATAGCCACAGAACGTATGGGACGTTCTTGCGGCGCAGGAGGTATATGACATTCCTGCTCCACATGATGTATAGGAAGTTCTCGCTCCGCATAACGTATAGGACGTTATTGCTCCACAGGAGGTATGGGACGTTATTGCTCCACATCGCGTACACGATTTTCTTGCTGCATATATGGTATAGGACGGTTTTGCTTCACACAAGTAGATCCTTTTCTTTCTCCACAGGAAGTATAGGACGTATTGCTCTACAAGAGGCAGAGGACGTTTTTGCTCCTTGGGAGGTAGAGAACGAGTTAGATTGAGAGCTCTCCTGTACCACGGGCATTCACAGGAGGTAGGGGGCACCTCTCTACGCCATAAGGCCTCTTGCATATATGATGCTAACTCTTTGTTTGCATACACCAGGTTATTCGATAGCTAACTGCAGTCAATGTCAAGCCTGCGACCTTAGCTTTCCATGATATTTCCATAATATATTTCTTAGAAGACGGTGTAGTTTCAGAATTTGCTTTCCTCATCATTTTAGTTCTGAACACCATTGATGTAACAACAAGAACAGACCTATTTTAACCTAATAAGCATGTCGTAAAAATAGACTAATTTGGGGTATTTCCTTCAGAGTCGGGGTGCATCTGCTCCAGAGGTGAGAAACAGACAATCTGCTTGCATATAAGCCGGATCTGTAAAACGGATGTGCACTCAAAACTCAAGTTCTGGAACGAGGCTAAAGTCCAGAAGTGGATGAACGACCAAAACTTTTGCCAGTTTACAGGTGGTGAAGGCAAAGAACAAGTAGAAGAATCTACCTTTCAGATTTGTAGATTCGAACACATGACAGACTGACTGGCGAACGTGCTAGTCACTATGCCATCGCGACTTCCCAAAAGTAGAATGACGAGAAGGCATGCAGTATAACCAGTATAGACTAGATGACATGTAACATGACATGTATAGACTAGATGACATCTAGCACAACAAGTATAGACTAGATGACAGGTAGCATGAGAAATATAGACTAGATGACATGTAGTATGGCAAGTATAAACTAGATGACATCTAGCCGGAGAAATGTAGTCAAGATGTCAAGATGGTGTTCAGCATAAGAAGTGTATATAAAATTTTTTTTTAAAAATCTTCACACAAAACAAAGAAAATGCCGAAGTTCACAGGAAAGTCCAATGTTCTAGGGATTGGGGTTAAGGCTAGGGTTATGATCTTTGTCACCCATGACCACCTTAGAGACACTGACTAACCCTAACCCTAACACTAACTCTAACCCTAGCCCTATTCCTAACCATAGCCCTATTCCTAACCCTAGCCCTATTCCTAACCCTAACCCTATTCCTAACCCTAGCCCTATTCCTAACCCCAGCCCTATTTCTAACCCTAGCCCTATTCCTAACCCCAACCCATAAAACCCGTAGAATATTGGACTATTCCGGGAGCTGCCAAATTACATTTAGTTTGGGGTGTATTAAATATAAAGTACCGATAAGATTACGTGCAACATGAGAGGTATAGATAGGAATAGGTGTCGCATGGAAAGTATAGACGAGAGGATAGTAGATGCCAGAGGCAACCTATACAAAATGTCGGGCAACAGGAGACGATAACACCAACAAATAACTCGCCCAAACTTGGCAAAACTGGCCCAAAAGCTCATGATGTTTCGGTGCAGTTTGACCTCCCTCGAAGAAAAAACTGGCCAGGCTGGAATGGTGGTCCCGAAGACAAAGGGAACATCAGTGCCATGGGTGGCACCCACCCAGTCGGCGAAGGTGGTAATGTCGCGGACGTGCTCCATTAGGTACAGGTAGGATTTCTGTTTGGCTTGAGCGTAAAACGTTGCCAGCAAACGACCAGGACAATCAAAGATTAGGTCAGTAAATAGAGAGTTCAGCAACGAAAAGCTTGGGTTATTGTCTTCTTCTTGAAGTCTATGGTAGTCGTAGAGTTCTAGGACTTTGACAATAATAGCAGGGATAAATTCTGGTCTAAACACCCACGGCAGTGACTGTGTCAGCATCTCTGTCAGTTCCTGAAATAGATCATCGGATGACATCTCACAGTGGCATTCATCACACAGTCACATATCAATAGTATACACTGACAATCATCTCTGTCACAGATGGCACCATAATATCCCAAAGTGACATTTCTTGCACAGATATACGATATTCTATAGCGAAATTTATTTCATAGACATATATCATCAGTAGTAGAGGGGCTGCCTGGTCTCGAGGCATGCTGTCCGCCTCGAGTGCTGGAGTTCGAACGAACAAACGAACGAACTTTATTTTCAAAGGGTTAAGAATTGGGCACACAGGTCCGTCCTAAATTCTGCCCGGCCTCATGCCATGCATACATTATTCATGCACACATTGTTTCAGCATATAATAATAATAATAATAATAATAATAATTATGGTAATAATAGGCATCATCAACAACATATTTGTAACAATGTACTCAAAGTATGCCTACATTTTAAAATAATTATAATACTAAATATAATAAATCTTGGCGGAAATCAACAGTATTCTTAGGAAACCATTATCTTCTAAGGGAGCATGTATTCTGTAGTGAGATAATATTCAAAAAGCTTCCAGTTGTATTTATAGGGTTTGTTGATATTTTTGATTGGTTGTGGAAGTTGGTTCCACAGATGAACTGCAGAGTACGCCAAGCTTGTTTTGTACAAGGCTATTCTAGGTTTAGGGATGTGTAATATGTTTAGGCGTTTGCTATGTCACCCATTATCCTTAAAACCCAGAGGTAATCTGGAGCATTTTTTAAATAAGATTTTGTGAATAACTTTGGCCTTATAGAGAAGTCGTTTATGGAAGGGTAGTAACTTAAAATCTGTATGTACACTGGAACTGTCTCTTCCATGAATATTACTGACTAAGCGTACAGCTCTTTTTTGAAGTGCTTTAAGTCGTTTCATGACTGAACTTGAAAAACCATCCCATATTTTTTAGCAGTAGTCTAGATGGGTCTGAATATGGGAGGTATAGAATATCCTTCTGGTGTTTTCATCTAGAAAGTGTTTACTTTTTGCAAGCTGATATACTTTTTTAGCTGTTTGTTTCACTAGAGCTTGCACCTGAGAAGTGAAGGTTAAATTGCTATCAATAATTACGCCTAAAACGCTGTACTCAGTTACACATTCTACTGGGTTGTTACTGATGTAGAGTTAAAGAGTATTATGTGCAGATAAAGAATACAGCTTTTGTCTTGGTGATATTAACACGCATTTGGTTTTACTAATGTTTACTTGCATGCCCCAGGAAACAACATTGTTTAATTTCTGTTGTAAAGATGACTTTAGTAGAATATCACACGTTTGAGCACCTGTACAGACTATACAGTCATCTGCAAATAAGTCACACGGCGACGACAGACATAAAGGAAGATCATTTATATAAATGGCAAATAACAGAGGGCCAAGAATAGAGCCCTGGGGTACTCCAGTATTCACCACAGTAGTCTGCGACAGGGATTTATTATATTAAACTACCTGTTTCATATTTAAGAGAAAGGATCTTAATAAGGGTAATATATTACAATTGAAGTTTATTATTTACAGTTTTCTAATAAGGATTGTATGGTCTATCGTGTCAAAGGCTTTTCTAAAGTCTATAAACACGCACCCAGCTATCTTATCTTCGTTAATATTCTGATGCCAGTTTTTTGTCATGTTTGTTAAAGCTGTATGGCACGAATACTTTGGTCGAAATCCTGATTGGTTATCAATTATAAGTTTGTTATTATCTAGATGTTGGAGTTTTTTTTTTTTTTTTTGTGAATGTGTTTTTCTAGCGGTTTTGATAATGATGATAATAAGGAGATGGGTCTATAGCTGCTTGGGAGACTACTGTCCAATGAGAAATATTTAAAATGTACATATGCTTTGGCAATTTTAAAGGCTGAAGGAAAATAGCCTTTGGCAAGACACTGGTTACATAAAAAAGTTAACAACTCGCAAACAACTGTTGCAGCACACCAAAGGATCCTATTGCTGATTCCATCTAAACCTTGAAGCATTATTGCTTTTTAGACTGGTGAGATATGTAAATAAAGGCTAGAATTTTTTCACGTGGACTTTTAGTAATTTTCTCTGGTCTCTGGGTAGTAAGATCGGACGCCCGTGTGTATTGTTGCTCACGTAAAAAAAAAAAATCCTTTGATAGTTGGAAATCGAAAAGAGTAGCCTAGCGGTGCCACTCTGGCAAAATTTTGAGTTAAAAATCTACCTAAAGTATTTCAGGATCCTCGCCGGTGCGCTGAGATTCTTAGGACTCAGACTTGAGTCAGAAGTAGAACGGAGCACTTATGGGTCCGCACCCTAGTGCCATGATGTTGATCCGTCGTCTAAACCTATATCATAAGTAGATGGCATTCCACGAGGAAATCCTTCTTCTTCTGATTATAGTCCATGCCGTGTAGTGTTGGTAGTCATGTCTATCCATAACCTTAACTTGTTGTGTACTTTCTATCATTTCTCACACAGACGATATTCCATGCCACGATGTCAGACTGCCCAGTATCTTCTATCTTGGTCGCCCTCTGTCACCTCCCCCTCCTCCTCTACCACTGTCACAATGGACTCCTGTTTATTTGTTCTCATGGCATGACCGCAGAACGTAGATTGTCTCCCCCTGATGTGGGCAATAGGTTCTCTTCGGGAGACCGTTTGTTTCAAGTCATCTTCATTACTCTTTTTATGTGTCGAGAGTATAATGATCGTTCGTCTATAAGACATCTCCGCAGCTTCCAAATGACTGTCTGACTGACTTCCTACCCCACCAGGACATCACACAAGCGACAAACACCCGATGACACAAAGTGCCACCATGCGGATGAGGATCGCCGTGGAGAGTTCCCAGAAACCGCGTTCAGACAATTGGCCAAATTTATGGCCTGCCTATATTACGGCCCCTGACAAAAGCCGGGGTGGGGCTTCAAATAAAAAAAAATTTCGTCCTAAAAAGGACTAAAATGACCAGTTTAGCTTCCAAATAATGGTCAGAACATCACCACAAGCATATAAATGCAAGCACAGCACATCCACGATTTTGGAATATAACACAAATAAAATTACGGAATATAACACAAATACAATGACAATTAGCTCTAAAAAAAAAAAAAAAAACTAACAAACAATCAGAAGTAATGTCAATACGAAAAATGTGGTAGTATTTAAAAAAAAAAAACCTGGCCAACGAGGCTGGTATGATTACAGTTTTCCGATTCGTGAGGTGTTACCTGTTTTATTAGCTGTTACCTGTTTTATTAGCTGTTACCTGTTTTATTAGCTGTTACCTGTTTTATTAGCTGTTACCTGTTTTATTAGCTGTTACCAAGTCTATAAGGTGCTACAGGGTCTATAAAGTGTTACCTGGTCTATGAGGTGTTATCTGGTTTGCGAGGTGTTAATCAGAACTGTTGGGTTTTACTTTGTCTATGAGGTATTACCTGGTCTGTGAGGTGTTACCTGGTCTGTGAGGTGTTCACCTGGTCTGTGAGGTGTTAACCTGGTCTGTGAGGTGTTAACCTGGTCTGTGAGGTGTTAACCTGGTCTGTGAGGTGTTAACCTGGTCTGTGAGGTGTTAACCTGGTCTGTAAGATGTTACGTGGCCTATGAGATGTTAACTGTTCTATGAGGTGTTACCTGGCCTATAAGGCGTTACCTGGTCTATGAGGTGTTACCTGGTCTATGAGGTATTATCTGGTTTGGAGGTGTTACCTGGTTGTAAGGTGTTACCTGGTCTGTAAGGTGTTATCTGGTCTGTGAGGTGTTACCTGGTCTGTGAGGTGTTACCTGGTTTGTGAGGTGTTAACCTGGTCTGTAAGATGTTACGTGGCCTATGAGATGTTAACTGTTCTATGAGTCGTTACCTGGTCTATGAGGTATTATCTGGTTTGGGAGGTGTTACCTGGTCTGTGAGGTGTTACCTGGTCTATGAGGTGTTAACCTGGTCTGTGAGGTGTTAACCTGGTCTGTAAGATGTTACGTGGCCTATGAGATGTTAACTGTTCTATGAGGTGTTACCTGGCCTATAAGGCGTTACCTGGTCTATGAGGTATTATCTGGTTTGGAGGTGTTAACCTGGTCTGTAAGATGTTACGTGGCCTATGAGATGTTAACTGGTCTATGAGGTGTTACCTGGCCTATAAGGCGTTACCTGGTCTGAGAGGTGTTACCTGGTCTGTGAGGTGTTACCTGGTCTGTGAGGTGTTACCTGGTCTATGAGGTAAGGTGTTACCTGGTCTATGAGGTGAGGTGTTACCTGGTCCTTGAGGTGTTACTTGGTCTATGAAGTGAGGTGTTACCTGGTCTGTGAGGTTGACGAGTGGCTCCAGGTTTGTTAAGTTGTATAGGTCAGGTCTGAGACGATTCAAGGCATATGTACCCTCATCTTTGGTGGTTCCAGTCAGGATTTCACAGCGTTTGACATCTGTGGGGTTGGGGAGGACGAGAATAATAATTGCATGTGTCACCTGCACATCCTAGAGTGTCAACAAGAATGGTTGCGCTCTGCCAGAAAAATGTTTCTCCCCCCCCCCCCCCTCCCCCCCAAAAAAAAAAAAAAAAACATGTAAATTGTTGCTGATTTTTTTAAGTAGGATGACCTCAAGTAAGGGCCGGCTTAAGACTGTTTGATGCCGTAAGAACTTGGAAGATTTTGGTGCTCCACCCCCCTTCCCATCACACCCCTTCGCATACTCAGCCATCTTAACAGGATTATGTCCCCCTGACCAACTCCAGGACAAACACTCACGGGAATGAAATTTAAAAGGTCACTTGACACACAAAATAAGAAAACTCCACAGGGGAACATACACAGCAGGAGTCTACCGGTGATCTGTAGAAGATCCTCTGTCGACAGTTGTTTCAGCCGGTTACCATCCTAAACAATCTCGGAAGGTGGGCCAACCTGGGTCATGACTCCAGGCCCCAGTATCTCCGGCTGTGCTTAATCAGACATGTATGGACGGGACAAAGGTGATTCAACAGGTAGTGGAGTTCCTTTACTCGCGGGGCCACCGGCAAGTGCACAGCGAGCCCATGTGTTAAGACGGAACTGGTGCTCCATATACATGTAATTAAATATACATCATAGTAAACAATAAAACAAATTCCTCGTGTGGGTTCTGGGGCCCCATTGTTGGGAAAACCAGAATAGACACTGCCTACCCAAAAGCATGTATCAAGAGTCGACTAATTGGGTGTTTCCTTCGGAGTCGGAGTGCATCTGCTTGAGAGGCAATAAACCAACAGTCTGCATAAAAAATAATCAGATATGTCAAACGGATGCACATGCAGTACTCAGGTTTTAGAGTAGGACTTCAGTCCAAAAGTGGACGAACAACCAGAACTTTCCGCCGGAGTTTACAGCCTATCAACGTGAAGAAGAAGAAGAAGAAGAAGAAGAAGAAGAAGAAGAAGAAGAAGAAGAAGAAGAAGAAGAAGAAGAAGAAGAAGAAGAAGAAGAAGAAGAAGAAGAAGAAGAAGAAGAAGAAGAAGAAGAAGAAGAAGAAGAAGAAAACAAATTTTATTTATCGAAATTAAACAAAACTTACAGTAAGATGGAATTTATATTTTTGTTTACTTCCACAATATTTTTTATTTAAAAGTTGTCTACTATTGTGTTAATTTTAAAGTCTTGGATCAGATCCTCAAAAATAATTTTATGTAACACACTTGCTTCTATACATAACAGAGACGAGGCACTTAGCCTGTCTTGTTGCATAATTGTTCTGAAGGGATTTTTAAAATATACTTCAGCTGAGGAAAATAAACGTTCAGCTCCAAGGCTAGTGAACATTTCCGCGCTACCCCCTTCCCTTTGTGATGCCCTAAGCACGTTATTAGTGTTCTTGATGTTTAATCTGGTCCGGCTCCTAGTTAGAATTCTTACCTCCCGTCTGGAAAGATGTAATTGGATCCTGGGTCAGGAAATAACCATCGGTGACAGCGGTCATCACATAGGCAAAGTTGAGGGTCAGGATGAAGTGCACAGATGCAAGGTCTGAGGCGTTCACCTGGTGGTCGAGTTGAATGATTCATTTGGTTGAAAACAACAACTGAAACTATAGGAACAGCGAAACAGAGAAAAACACCAGCAGATTGTTTTGTTGAAAGTGCTAGGGCACCTTCTGATTCATCTTAGAAGCAATATGTTTCTCTCAATAAGACATACACGTACACACACACACACACACATTAACAAGCAGACACTCTGACACACATACACTTACACACACGCACACTAACAAATTCACTAACAAATATAAACGAACACAGCAAAGAAACTAACACACTAACAAATGCATACACATACTAAAAAAAGGTAATATACATATACAACAGACACTAACACAAATTCACACACACAAACGCGTGCGCATTAACATACACACACGCACAGACACACTAAAAAATACGCTAACATATACGCGCAAACTAGAAAATAAAACACACACTAACACATGGACACAAACTTGAAAAAACTAGCATACACATAACACAAACTATCATACATATACATACACACACAAACACTCACACACACACATACAAACATAAATAAACGTACCCGTCTGAGACAAGCCACAAGTGTGGTCGTGTTGTCAGAGCTACAGTTGAGTCTCCGGGCTAGTTCCAGGGCCGCTGCGGAAGCAGATTCTCGGCTCTGATGGTTGCTCAAAAAAGGGTTGCCACTCTATGGATGAAAGTAGACTGTATACACGCGTGTGTCCACGAACGGTATTTGTATAGGGAAAATTCATATTGGATGTATTGTTTTAGAATATGAGCGTGAATAACCTTACAAATTATTATTAACCACAAATTGGGAAATAATTTCGCTCACTGGTGACCCCATAGCAGAGAGCCTTAATCTTCCCTGACGGGTGTCCCTAGAGCGGAGAGCCTTAATCTTCCCTGACTGGTGTCCCCAGAGCAGAGATCCTTAATCTTCCCTGACTGGTGACCCCAGAGCAGAGATCCTTAATCTTCCCTGACTGGTGTCCCCATAGCAGAGAGCCATAATCTTCCCTGACTGGTGTCCTCATAGCAGAGAGCTTTAATCTTCCCTGACTGGTGACCCCAGAGCAGAGATCCTTAATCTTCCCTGACTGGTGTCCTCATAGCAGAGAGCCATAATCTTCCCTGACTGGTGTCCTCATAGCAGAGAGCCTTAATCTTCCCTGACTGGTGTCACCATAGCAGAGAGCCTTAATCTTTCCTGACGGGTGTCCCCATAGCAGAGAGCCTTAATCTTCCCTGACGGGTGTCCCCATAGCAGAGAGCCTTAATCTTCCTTGACTGGTGTCTCCATTGCAGAGAGCCTTAATCTTTCCTGACGGGTGTCCCCATAGCAGAAAGCCTTAATCTTCCCTGACTGGTGTTCCCATAGCAGAGAGCCGTAATCTTCACTGACTGGTGTCCCCATAGCAGAGAGCCTTAATCTTTCCTGACTGGTGTCCCCATAGCAGAGAGCCTTAATCTTTCCTGACGGGTGTCCCCATAGCAGAGAGCCTTAATCTTCCATGACTGGTGACCCCAGAGCAGAGATCCCTAATCTTTCCTGACGGGTGTCCCCATAGCAGAGAGCCTTAATCTTCCCTGACTGGTGTCCTCATAGCAGAGAGCCTTAATCTTCACTGACTGGTGTCCCCATAGCAGACAGCCTTAATCTTCCCTGACTGGTGACCTCATAGCGGAGAGCCTTAATCTTTCCTGACGGGTGTCCCCATAGCAGAGAGCCTTAATCTTCCATGACTGGTGACCCCAGAGCAGAGATCCCTAATCTTCCCTGACTGGGAACCCCATAGCAGAGAGCCTTAATCTTCCCTGACTGGTGTCCTCATAGCAGAGAGCCTTAATCTTCCCTGACTGGTGTCCTCATAGCAGACAGCCTTAATCTTCCCTGACTGGTGACCTCATAGCGGAGAGCCTTAATCTTTCCTGACTGGTGTCCCCATAGCAGAGAGCCCTACTCTTTCCTGACAGGTGTCCTCATTGCAGAGAGCCTTAATCTTCCCTGACTGGTGACTCCATAGCAGAGAGCCTTAATCTTCCCTGACTGGTGTCCTCATAGCAGACAGCCTTAATCTTCCCTGACTGGTGACCTCATAGCGGAGAGCCTTAATCTTTCCTGACTGGTGTCCCCATAGCAGAGAGCCCTACTCTTCCCTGACAGGTGTCCTCATAGCAGAGAGCCTTAATCTTCCCTGACTGGTGTCCTCATAGCAGAGAGCCTTAATCTTCCCTGACTGGTGTCCTCAGAACAGATAGCCTTTATCTTCCCTGGTCGGTGTTGCCAGAGTAGAGAGCTTTAATCTCCCCTGACTGGTGTCCTCATAGCAGAGAGCCTTAATCTTCTCTGACTTGTGCCCTCATAGCAGAGAGCTTTAATCTTCACTGACTGGTGTCCTCATAGCAGAGATCCTTAATCTTTCCTGACTGGTGTCCCCATAGTAGAGAGCCCTAATCTTCCCTGACTGGTGTCCCCATAGCAGAGAGCTTTAATCTCCCCTGACTGGTGTCCTTAGAGCAACCTACGGTAGAGAGCCTTAATCTTCACCGACTGGTGTTCCCAGACCTACCTACGGTAGAGAGCATTAATCTTCACCGACTGGTGTTCCCAGACCTACCTACGGTAGAGAGCCTTAATCTTCACTGACTGGTGTTCACAGAGCAGCCTACTGTAGACAGCTTCAAACTTCACCGAGATCAACGAAAGAACTAAACCTGGCAGAAGTAAAGTAAATATCCCTTTTCACGCCTTTATGCGTATCGGGCATATGGGAAGAACGCCTATATTTTACATACCATCAGCCCTCGGCGGGTAATGTGGTCAGCATTACGCCGGCTGTCTTTACTTTCCCAGGACAGCCCACCCTGGTACCCATTTTAGGCTGGGTTGACCTGCGACGCCCCATACCATGATAAAAATCCACGCAGCCAGCAGTCGGACTCGCAACGCCTAAGCCACGGAAGCCGCAAAACCTGGCAGAAGTGGAACTAAATTGAAATGTCTGGTGATAATGAATAAGGTTGCAAAACCAATAACAGATTTGTAACATCGTGCATTTGATGTTCATTTGTGTAAGAAGAAATGGCAATTCCCCCCCCCCCCACCCACCCCTCTCCCACCGCTCTGCCTCACTTTTATATTGTTAACGTTGAAATGTACGAATTCACGCACGAACACGAATGAATAACTGTATGCAAGGATTGGACTGGAAGGGCAGGACGTCTGACGGGCCTGCGTGCCCAATTCCCAACCCTTTGGGAAATTGTTTTGTATATCTAAGCTGAGGATAGCAATAAAGTCTTTGATGTGAGATTTCAAGTGATGGGACAAAATGGGCACCACCAGAGCGTCTTGACGGAGAAAGTTCCTGTAAACTGAGAGGCAATTTCGTACCGGCCACGTTACCTGGATGATGGCGTTCTTGAAATGACCCCGAGTCCGTGGGGAGACCAGGAATAGAGAGGTGGCCAAGCCGCCAGCGCTTTCGCCAAATATGGTGATGCTTGCAGGATCGCCTCTAAACTCTCTGATATTGTCCCGAACCCACATCAATGCCAAGGTCATGTCTAGTAGACCCATGTTCCCAGGAGCATCTTCGGTGTTCAAAGATAAAAAGCCAATTGCTCCGAGTCTAAGAAGACAAATCAGTTCGTGGATACACTAAACAGCAACTCATCTGTTCATTTTTACTTGTGTGTGGACTTTCGTGTGTGTTTGTAATTTGACATTTATGTGTGTGTGTGTGTGTGTGTGTATGTGTGTGTAGGCAATTTGACTTTATTGAGTGTGAGCAATTCGACTTGCATAGTGTTGGCAATTTGATTTGTGTGTATATGTGTGTGTGTGTGTGTGTGTGTGTGTGTGTGTGTGTGTGTAGGCGATTTGACTTCATTGAGTGTGGGCTATTCCACTTTATTGAGTGTGGACAAGTCTACTTTATCAAATGAGGACATTTAGACTTTATTGTATGAGGACATTTAGACTTTATTGTACGAGGACATTTAGACTTTATTGTATGAGGACATTTAGACTTTATTGTATGAGGACATTTAGACTTTATTGTATGAGGACATTTAGACTTTATTGTGTGAGGACATTTAGACTTTATTGTACGAGGACATTTAGACTTTATTGTATGAGGACATTTAGACTTTATTGTATGAGGACATTTAGACTTTATTGTATGAGGACATTTAGACTTTATTGTATGAGGACATTTAGACTTTATTGTACGAGGACATTTAGACTTTATTGTATGAGGACATTTAGACTTTATTGTATGGGGAAAATTCGACTTTATTGTGTGGTGGTTAACGTTCACATATTACACATAAAGTAAAATTTCAGAATAAATATCTTAGGTGAATCCTGCGAATATTTTGGCCTGACAAGATCACAAATACAGACCTAAAGACGAGTCTGTTGGATGCCCCATGACACTATAGCAAAGACAGCGGTTCAGTGGGTGGCAGATTTAAAAAAAAAAAAAGATGGAAATGAGCTAACGAAATCTGGACAAGGACAGTAGAAAGAGAAATAGAGAAATGTAAAATGGCATAGGATGCGACATGTAGAAAACAGCAGGCCAGCAGCAATGAAGATTTACCTGTAAATGTCTTACGTATCAACAGCGGTACGAACAGGGCTTAGAACAGACGGGGACGTGAACATATTTGGCTTAAACCTGCAACTGAGAAGCTATTAGGTTTTGATCAAAATTACGCGTGTGTGTGTGTGTGTGTGTGTGTGTGTGTGTGTGTGTGTAGTTTCTACATAGCTGACATCCATAGTTCCACATAGCTGACATTCATAGTTCCACATAGCTGACATTCATAGTTCCACATTATTGCTGACATTCTTAGTTCCACATAGCTGACATTCATAGTTCCACATAGCTGACATTCATAGTTTCACATAGCTGACATTCATAGTTCCACATAGCTGACATTCATAGTTCCACATTATTGCTGACATTCTTAGTTCCACATAGCTGACATTTATAGTTCCACATAGCTGACATTCATAGTTCCACATAGCTGACATTCATAGTTCCACATAGCTGACATTCATAGTTCCACATAGCTGACATTCATAGTTCCACATAGCTGACATTCATAGTTCCACATAGCTGACATTCATAGTTCCACATTATTGCTGACATTCATAGTTCCACATAGCTGACATTCATGGTTTCACATAGCTGACATTCTTAGTTCCACATAGCTGACATTCATAGTTCCACATAGCTGACATTCATAGTTCCACATTATTGCTGACATTCTTAGTTCCACAAAACTGACATTTATGGTTCCACATTGTTGACATTTATGGTTCCACATAGCTGACATTTATGGTTCCACATAGCTGACATTCATAGTTCCACATAGCTGACATTCATAGTTTCACATAGCTGACATTCATAGTTCCACATAGCTGACATTCATAGTTCCACATAGCTGACATTCATAGTTTCACATAGCTGACATTCATAGTTCCACATAGCTGACATTCATGGTTCCACATAGCTGACATTCATGGTTCCACATAGCTGACATTCATGGTTCCACATAGCTGACATTTATGGTTCCACATTGCTGACATTCATAGTTCCACATAACTGACATTCATGTTTCCACATAGCTGACATTCATGGTTCCACATAGCTGACATTCATGGTTCCACATAGCTGACATTTATGGTTCCACATTGCTGACATTCATAGTTCCACATAACTGATATTCATAGTTCCACATAGCTGACATTTATGGTTCCATATAGCTGACATTCATAGTTCCACATAGCTGACATTCATAGTTCCACATTGCTGTCATTCATGATTCCATATTGCTGACATTTATGGTTCCACATTGCTGACATTCATAGTTCCACATAGCTGACATTCATAGTTCCACATAGCTGACATTCATAGTTCCACATCATTGCTGACATTCTAAGTTCCACATAGCTGACATTCATAGTTCCACATAGCTGACATTCATAGTTCCACATAGCTGACATTCATAGTTCCACATAACCGACATTCATAGTTTCACATAGCTGACATTCATAGTTCAACATAGCTGACATTCATAGTTCCACATAGCTGACATTCATAGTTCCACATAGCTGACATTCATAGTTCCACATAGCTGACATTCATGGTTCAACATAGCTGACATTCATAGTTACTCATTATTGCTGACATTCTTAGTTCCACATAACTGACATTCATGGTTCCACATAGCTGACATTCATAGTTCCACATTATTGCTGACATTCTTAATTCCACATAACTGACATTCATTGTTCCACATAGCTGACATTCATAGTTCCACATTGTTGACATTCATAGTCCCACATAGCTGACATTCATAGTTCCACATAACTGACATTCATGGTTCCACGTAGCTGATATTCATAGTTCCACGTAGCTGATATTCATTGCTCGAAATAACTGGTATTCATGACTCCACATAGCTAGTATTCATGAGTCCACATAGCTGGAATTCATAAATCCACAAAGCTCGCATTCATGAGTTCACATAACTGGCATTCCTGAGTCCACATAGCTGACATTCATGAGTCCAGATAGCTGGCATTCATGAGTCCAAATAGCTGGTATTTATAAGTTCACATAGCTGGTATTGATGAGTTCACATTTCTGGTATTTATGGGTCCACATAGCTGGCATTTATGAGTTCACATAGCTGACATTTATGAGTTCACATAGCTGGCATTTATGAGTTCACATAGCTGGCATTTATGAGTTCACATAGTTGGAATTTATGAGTTCACATAACTGGCATTTATGGGTCCACATAGCTGGCATTTATGAGTTCACATAGCTGGCATTTATGAGTTCGCATAGCTGACATTTATGAGTTCACATAGCTGACATTTATGAGTCCACATAGCTGGCATTTTTGAGTTCACACAGCTGGCATTGGTGAGTCAACATAGCTGGCATTCATGAGTTCATATAGCTGGCATTCATGAGTTTACATAGCAGGTATTCATGAGTTCACATAGCTAGTATTCATGAGTTCACATAGCTAGTATTCATGAGTTCACATAGCTGGTATTCATGAGTTCACATAGCTAGTATTCATGAGTTCACATAGCTGATATTCATGAGTTCACATAGCTGGTATTCATGAGTTCACATAGCTGGTATTCATGAGTTCACATAGCTGGCATTCATGAGTTCACATAGCTGGTATTCATGAGTTCACATAGCTGGTATTCATGAGTTCACATAGCTGGTATTCATGAGTTCACATAGCTGGCATTAATGAGTTTATATAGCTGGCATTCACGAGTTTACATAGCTGGTATTCATGAGTTCACATAGCTGGTATTCATGAGTTCACATAGCTAGTATTCATGAGTTCACATAGCTGGTATTCATGAGTTCACATAGCTAGTATTCATGAGTCCACATAGCTGGTATTCATGAGTTCACATAGCTAGTATTCATGAGTTCACATAGATGGTATTCATGAGTTCACATAGCTGGCATTTAAAGCGACCTGTAATTCGGGAGACAACAACCACTCCCTAGCTGGCAGCCCAGCTGACATCATACCTGTAATTCAAGGAGACAACAATCACTCCCTCGTTGGCAGCTAGATTGGACCCATCGTAGGCTGGTTCTGTTGAAGATCCCAGCGTTAAACCTCCACCGTGAATCCACATCATCGTGGTCAGTTTGCCCTGTCCAGTTCCCACCCTGGGCCTCCATATGGTGAGATACAAGCAGTCTTCACTGAACTGAGTGCTAGGGTTCGGCACGAAGTCCTCTATGGGAACCTGTGTGACATAGGGTGAGATCGAGTTCTCTAACGTAATTAATTCTTCGACATTTGTATTAAAACCCAATGCATATTCGCCGAGAAATAAGTGAAACAATATTCTCTTTAACTGCACTGAAAAAAAAAAAAAAAAAACAACAACAACAACAACAACGTTGAAACGAAAAATTCCCATCAACATATTTCAGGCAACAAAATGATGGTAAATTATGAAATCTAATAAGGTCTACAGATATAACATGAAGTGTACTAAGTTTTCTATTCTGAAACATATTCAAAGATTTATTTATATAACAGGACAATTGTTGCTGTACTTTTTGGCGCACTGACGGAACGGTCGGGCACACCTAAATAAGCAGGACTGTATCGGTGAATACGGAAGGGGTCCTATTCACGTTTCCCTGCTCACATACACACTGGCTGACCTTTCATTCATACTTTCTCAGACTGTTCTACGACAAAGGGGTGTCACGTGTTATTGCTTTCAATTACATCAGCGCCGATGTCGCCTGTTCTATATAAACTACACGACGACACAGCTTTTAACGACCCCAGAACATCTAGAACTGGCCCTAACTCACCCCCCCCCCTCCCCGCCTCCCCCGCCCACAGCCCGTCTAGGTCACACGAGAGACTCTTTTTAAAATAAAATTAAAAAACAAACAAACAATAGAACGTGACACCCCTCTGACCTAGATCAGACTGGGAAAGTGTGTAGATGGGCCGGAAAACGTGAATAGGACCACGGAACGTATTGTCCCCCCACCAGTAACATCTATGTCATGATGACGACGGCGAGGAGTGTATGCTTAATTTCCTGTAATCCAAAACTATGAACAGCTCGCTGCTAAATATCTCACCCTGTCTCATATTCGTCTAGCCAGATCATTCTAACATGTCTTACTGTGGGAGAGTTGGTCTGAGATTAAACTTAAACACTTGTTCAGGGCAAATGGTAGACAAGTATAGAGAAACGAGAGTCGAATAATTTATATTCACCAACTTACCTGGACACAGGAGTTTGGAGGTGTGGTGGCCTGTAAAGTCCCAGACCAGGGGACTGCAGGTAGAGGACGTCTAAACCTCAGATCTCCGACAGGTGGCTGGGCGAAGGGGATTCCCTGGAAGATGTCTACCTGCACGTGTCCCCCATCTTTGACTGGGATGTTCTCTGAGCGACCTTGTACACAACCGTGAGTTGTGTTGACGATATTTCCATAGCGATAGTCACTCCTCAGCTCCGTGGAGTTGACGAGGGCTGCAGCAAACGTCCATACGAAGAAGACTGGTGCTCTCATCATTGTCATGTGATTCGTTACCCCTGAAGTGTCCTAGACTGCAGGCGGGAAACAGACCAGACACAATATACTGTCTACTGTAATATGTTTGTCTTTTGCTTTCCATAATGTTTGGTCTGTACAAAGAAGCATGTCTGGTCGTAATCCATCGTAATATATATATATATATATATATATATATATATATATATATATATATATATATATATATATATATATCCTTTACTTCACATATATACTTTACATGTATTCTTCACTTTAAATACGTTCTTTATTTTACTTTACATATATTTTCCCTTTAAATATATCTTTTTTTTTTTACATTTATCCTTAATTTTACATATATAGTGTACTTCACTTTACATATATCTTTTACTTTACGGTACATAACTCCTTTTCTTTACTATACATGTATCCTTTACCGTACATTATATTTATATCCATTACTTCACTTTAAACATATCCTTCACTTTAGTTTACTTATATCACCCAAATATATCCTTTACTTTACTTAACATACATCTTTTAAGTTCATCTCAATTCTCTTTATGCCTAGTGGCACATGAGGCTTCAGAAAGGACTGTCCATACTTTCCTGTCATGTGCAATCTTCAGTGCAGTTTACCATGTGAGAGATGTATGCCTCTTGATGTCTTGTCTGCTGTGTTCATTAGTATCTAATCAATCATAAGGTTCAAGAGGAGGTATGACATAACACAGCCCTGTCTTGCACAAGTCTTTACTGGGAAAGATGTGTTGTAATTTTTATACTGAAAGTAGAGTCTGTATAGAAGAGAGCAATTATGTTGACTATCTTTTCAGGAATTCCATAATGTCGTAATATTTTCCAGAGACTGTTTCTATGGACACTGTCAAAAGCTTTCTCAGAGTTGACACTTTTAATATATATACTTCTCTGCCATTCATTGCATTGTTCTAAAATATTTCGTAGGGTGAAGATGTGCTCAGTTGTTCCTCTGCCCTTTCTGAATCCTGCTTGTTCCACTCGTGGGCATTTATTTACTCCTTTTTTCAAGCCGCATTATAATGATTTTATAATTTGTATTAGCTCGGTACTGAGAGTAGAGTATTTCCCCTCCAATTATTGCAGTCTGGTAAGTCTCCTTTTTTGGGGGGATTTGGACTATTGTTCCTTCAGTCCAGTCATCAGTCAACACTTCTTTTTCCCAAATATCCTTGAACAATGGTTCTAAAACGCTAGCAGTTGTGTTGGGATCTACTTTGAGAAATTCTGCTGGCAGTTCGTCTTTGTCTGGTGCTTTGTTGTTCTTTAAAGTGTGGATAGCTAGCTTTAAGGATTTCTTGTTTGCTTGGTGGTTCAGTAATAATGTCAAAGTCCTGAGAAGTTGGGTGAATATTTGGGGGATGTTCAGGATTAGGTCTATTCAAGAGGTTAGAAAAGTGTTTAGTCCACTGAATGTTTTGTTTGTGTTTGTAATGATGTTATAAATAGGGATAATGTCAGGGGATGATTGGCATAACTGGGGAAGTCCCTGAGAGCATGTGTTTCACGGAGATATGGTGAAACGACAGGAAAGAGTGTGTCACGTGTGAATGAGGAGATCTGGGGGATTGAGAATCAGGCGGGCATTCGGTGACTGGGCCCCAGAGAGAAAGGATGGAAAATGAAGCTGTGAAGATGAATGGAGAATGACTAGAGCATGTGGATTTGAATCGGCGAGGAATGAATGATCGAGAAGGCCAGCTGTGAATGGTATCCTGTTTGATTGTCAAAGCCAGCTGTGAATATGTCAACGTCTATTGTCCGAATGCTGTAAGTGGATTCACCTGTGATTTGTGTATTGAGCTAACGTGTAAATAAACTCGTGAAATGTGCCGCTGGTGTTAACCGTTGTTAGACGTTGTGTGACCATGAAGAGGATCATGTCTGCGTTGATTGAGTTGTGAACCTCTAGATATTAGAGCCAGTGTTAACTCTGCACCACAGATAGTCAGTGTGGAGGAGACACAAAAGGGCAGTCATTACATTGGGGACCCGTCCTAAGTGCGAATACATTGTAAGTTATAAGTGTAAGTTACAGTGCAGGCATGTTATAACTATGCCAGTACATTAGACGTAGTGTTTTTGTGGACAGAAGTAAAATTTAGGCAAATACCGGCAGCCGTAAGTTTTGAGTGACTATGTGTGTTGGAAGATGGAGTTTAAAGAAATGTCGGGGTATTATGTAAGACCAGGACATGCTGTCAAGGGCATTAAGTAAAACCGGGACAACTGAATTCCAGACGCTAGTCATTCTGAAACAAACAAGCTAGCCTGAGAAAAATGGGCAGAAACACGGCGAAGCAATACTGGGTAATGTATTCACTTCACGTGTGAAAAAATTGTACACGTTTCATCCCGCGGGAACGCTTGTTCGTCGCTGGAAGAGACTGTAAGCTGAACTTTTGACCCTTGTGGTGGGTAATCCACGACGGAAAATTGTCAGCAACGGTATCCCTGTGACTGTTGTTTGACGTGGGTTTTGTTCGTCAAACAAGAAGTCATAAACCAGAGATACGAATTTTCGGACTAGATTTCACCGCAAGAACACTGCATGGCCAGGGGCCAAGACGGCACTCAGTTACAGCGAGCAAGGTCATCAACAACGGTCACGTACAACACAGTAGCAGATAAAACGTCATCAGCGACAGCTAACTCGAGGCAACCGTACAGCACACCAGCCACAAGTGAATGCCTCAGGTTAAGAATACTTGTCAATAAAAAAGAACGGGGTCCAGTCAGTACCAGCAGTAGTACTTTTACTACTAAATGTTTGTAATACGTCCGTATAGGTGAGTTCGTGTGTATTGTGTAGACAAGGAAGGAGTGGTGTTTATCAACATTAATTACGTCACGAAATGTTTACAATTTATAATGGATAGACAGTAAAAACAGTGATTAATGTGATAGACTATGACTATTCAGATTGTAGAGTAGAACTACATACATTCTTTGTAAGAAAAGAGTTTTAGTGAGAATCTAACATTTATCAACAGTTTGTGGTGACAATTAGTGAAATTAATATGCGCTAACTGTGAACATTTAGTGATCTGTGCCAACTGATCAACTTCAGGGTATAAAGACTTTTGGACATATTTGAATTATTGAATGAGCATAAACTAATAATAGTCTTTTAAGATCATCTGCAGACTTAGACCACGACAGAAGACAAGAGCAGTGTCCTACAAAGATCAGAAGAGCGTGTCCAGAGACAGTAAAGACGTGCAGTGGAGCATCAAGGGCCACAAACCTAATCCAGTCCATTCCAACAGCAGAAGAGCAAGGGAGCCATCACCAGGACCAAGGAAAAAGAATCAACTCATTTCATTGTTATATGTTTTTTGTGTGTTCTATTTTCAGGTTCTTTGATTGTGATATTCTATTATTCTATTTAAGTAAAATAGATAATTTTTGTTTATTTATCAGTAGAGTATAAAAATTAGTTAGGGTATATAATTAAATTTAAAATTTCAATTATTTAGTTTAAGAAGGGTATAAAATAAATAATACGGGATTTATCTTAAATTTAAACAGTTTCAAAAGTAATAAGTTACAGTAATCAGTTTTAAAATGTCAAACCTAGCAGAATACATAAATCTGGGAAAACAGTTAGGGTTATCAGGAGAGGAGTTAAGAAAATTTTGTGAAGGAAGAGAACAGGAAGATAAAGAATCACAAAGGGTTCAACAACAATTGGATCGTGAAGAAAGGGCCGCAGCACGCGCCCAGGAAGCAGAAGCACGTGCCCACGAGGCAGCACTGAAAGATAAACAGTTACAACATGAAGCAGCAATGAAACAACAGCAATTAGACCATGAGAAAGAAATCAAATTGCAAGAGTTAAAACTTGAACAAGAGCGGTTGGCAGCACAAATAGAGGCAGACAGACAAAAGGTTGAAGCACAAATAAGAACAAAAGAAATGGATAATGAATCCAAAGCAGAACTGGCAGCACAAAGGGAAAGAGCTAAAGAAGAAGAACATAAATTTACAAAATACAAAGGATTAATAAAGAATTTTGGTGAAAAGGATGACATTGGATCATGGATTTCAGCATTTTTACTACAAGTTCGGTTTCATAAAATTCCAAAAGAAGATTGGGCAATACTGTTCCAAAGACACCTTGGAGGAGAACCGTTAAAAATACTGGAGACAGTGCCAGAAAATTTACGACTTGATTTTGATTATATTAAAGACCGGATAATGAGACACTATGACCTACAAGAAGCAGGATACAGATTGCAATTTATTGATTTAAAACCAAAATCAACTCAAACATTTGTTGATTATATGTCCGAAGTTCAGACAACTTTTCAGAAATGGGTAGATTCAGCCAAAATTAACAACGACTATGATCTGTTAGTTGATTTACTATTAAGAAGTAAATTGCTAGAATCATTACCAAAACCTATGACCACATTTCTGAAGGAACACAAACCTACTTCGTTAAAACATCTTGAACAACTAGGAGAAAATTATTATGCAGCACATCGTGATATTTTTCTCATACCACAAAACACTGATATATACTCAGGAGCCAGTGCCGAAGGACAAAAGTCATATGAAACAGGATATAATAGATCAGCATAGCCGTCCAGAAGAAAATTTAATGGAGGAAGGAAAATAACAATAATAGATTGTGACATATGCAAAAAAAGGCACGGTAATGAAACCATATGCGACGCCAATCAATTGTATGAACAAGAAGTCAGAAAGAAAATTGAAAACAGGAGGAAAAAGGTAAAGAGATATGATAGCTCAAGTAAATGCTGGGCTTGTGGATTCTACGGGCACACGCGTCAATTTTGTAAATATAAGAAAGAATTTAAAGCAGCAGCAGTTTGTGAAACATCAGACTCCGAGTCAGAAAGTGATATATCAGAAACAAATGCAGCAGTGCTACTAGAAGAAGACAAATGCACAATATGTGAAACGTTTCAAGAATATGGAGACTTACCCTGTGGACATAAGATACCGGTGCATAATGCAAATTCTGTGAAAGACTGTGGGAAATTAAACCTACATAAAGGAATAGTTGGTAATCGAATCGTCTCAATTTTAAGAGATACAGGGGCGACGATCTCAGGTATACATAAGTCATTAGTGAAACCAGAGGATATGACTGATAAAGTGGTTAGATGCAGAACATTCGGAGGTAGAATAGAAAAATTCAGAATAGCATCAGTATGGGTCAAAACGCCATATACCACTAAGAAGATGGACATGGCTGTATTAAGTTCACCGTGTGCAGAACTTATCATTGGTAACCAACCAGGGCTGAAAGAGATGACAGATCATGAAATAAAACAGTGGGAGAAAGAAAACATACCTGAGATGACAGAAGAGGTGATGCTAACCACGCAGAGACAAGAGACAAATGCAGTCATGGAAGATAAAAGTGACAGTGTAAATCTGCAGGAAATAGAAAACGTTGCAGCAGTCACAAGAAGTGTAACAAAAAAGCAACAAACTCAAGAGCATTCCATAAGCATGCACAAAGAACAAATACCAATAACTACGGCAGATGAAAATACTAGGAAAAATTTTTACCAGGAACAGAAAAATGATTTAACTCTAACACAATGCTTTGAAGCAACAAAACGAGAACCGAGAAAAACAAAAAATGCAGAATGGAAGCTCAAAGTAGACAAGGGAATTTTATCGAGAATTTATTCAAAAAGAGGACGCATCACAAAACAAACAGTACTACCACTGAAATTCCGAGAAAAAGCGATATCATTGGCTCATGACTCCATATTTTCAGGACATATGGGAGTTACAAAAACTAAATCAAGAGTATTATCATCATTCTTTTGGCCGGGATATTCAAAAGATATCAAATCATACGTCGAATCATGTGATATCTGCCTACGAACGTCAAAAAAAGGTGAGACACCAAAGGCGCCAGTCCAAAGCGGACAGCTAGCTTCACGCCCATTTCAAGAAGTGGCAGTAGATATAATAGGCCCATTATCAGTAGTTT
This sequence comes from Candidula unifasciata, assembly GCA_905116865.2. Classification (NCBI taxonomy): domain Eukaryota; kingdom Metazoa; phylum Mollusca; class Gastropoda; order Stylommatophora; family Geomitridae; genus Candidula; species Candidula unifasciata. The sequence goes on along the minus strand of CAJHNH020001924.1, from coordinate 560,396 downwards.
CTGCTAAAGGTAACAGATATATCTTTACGCTTATTGATCTTGCCAGTCGATGGCCTGAGGCTTGGCCACTAAGAACAATTACTGCTGAAGATATCCAAGAAGTGTTGCTACAGATATTTTCACGAATTGGATTTCCCGAAGTGATAATATCGGACAGGGGAACGCAATTCACATCAGTGGTAACGAGAGCAATTACGGATTTGTTAGGGATAAAACAACAATTCACGACACCGTATCATGCTCAGGCAAACGGATTAGTTGAAAATTTAAATAAAAGCATTAAGAAAATGCTAGGCCGCATAACTTATGAACATCCGTCAACATGGGACATTTTGCTACCCGCAATATTGTTTGCATATAGAGAAGTTCCACATATAAGTACAGGAATGTCACCTTTCGAAATTGTCTATGGGGCAAATCCAAAAGGCCCAATTTCTTTGTATAAGAAATTAATAACAGGAACAGTAGAAAACAGTGCAACCGGAAATGATTACCAAGCTGTAAATGACTTAAGAAATAAAATAATAACATCATGTGAGGAAGCAAAGGCGGCACTACAAAATTCAGGAATCTGGCAAAGAAGATACGCAAACAGATCAACACGACTTGTAAAATTAACACCAGGAGATGAAGTCTTAGTATTGTTACCAGCAAAGTCAGACAGACTATTAGTTGAATGGTCAGGTCCGTACAAGGTGACCAGAAAAATATCTGATGTGGATTACGAAATCCTAAAGAACAACAAAAAGAAAATTTTTCATCTCAATATGTTAAAGAAATACATTCGAAGGTCAGTGATAGACGAAAAAGAAGAGATACAAGAATCAAATGCATGTAACGTAGTGGACGAAGAAATGATAGATGCAGTAGAGGACGAAATTCCTACTTTAGAACTGGAGAAAAGTAAAGATTGGAGAGACATCAAAATAAACTCACAATTAAATGAACAAGATAAAAATGCAGTTCAAAATATCATTTCAAAATTCAAGGAGATATTCACTACAAAACCTGGACGAACAAATTTGATAGAGTATGAAATTCAGTTAAAGACAGATATCCCAGTTAGATCACGGAATTACACTATACCTCTGCATTATTTGGACAAGGTCACAAACGAAATTAAACAACTCCAAAAAGACAAAATAATTAGAGATTCAACTTCTCCATATAGCTCACCATTGGTGATAGTAAAAAAGAAAGATCAGTCACTTAGATTATGTGTAGATTACAGGAAACTCAATAGCATCACAGAATTAGATTCAGAACCAATTCCAAGCACAGAAGATATTCTTCAGAGTTTATATAAATCCAAAATTTTTTCAAAACTTGATTTATGTAAAGGTTACCGGCAAATACCAATGGCAGAGACATCAATACAATATACCAGCTTTCAATCACCATTAGGCTTAAAAGAATGGTTACGAGTTCCGTTTGGAATTTTAAATGCGCCAAAAATTTTCACCAAAATGATAAGAAAACTGTTAAACAACGTTGAAAACGTAGTAGCATACATGGATGATATCTGTATTCATACTGACAATATGCCAAAACATCTCCAAACGTTAGAGAAAGTATTTCAGAGAATTCAAGAAGCAAATCTTACAGTAAATCCAACCAAAACTGAAATTGCGTTCACAACTATCGAATTTTTGGGACATAAAGTGTATGATAACAAAATACAGACAGACGATAAAATAGTATCAAAAATATTAAAGATTGAAAAACCAAAAAATAGAAAACAACTACAGTCGTTGTTAGGTCTTATTAACTATTATGGAAAGTTTATCCCCAATCTCGCAGACCTAACCTTTCCGTTATTTGAACTGTTAAAAAAGGGACAACCAACAAAACTAAAATGGGAGCAACAACATGACGAATTGTTACAAAAAATTAAAGAAACTTTTTCCACATTCCCAATTCTCAGACAGCCAGACATATCAAAAAGATTTTATTTACAGTCTGATGCGAGTTTGCATACCATAAGTTCAATGCTAGCTCAGTTACATTCTAATGTTTTATTACCTGTATATTATATGTCACAAAAACTCACCCAAGCGCAACAGAAATATAGTGCGTTCGAGCGAGAGGCATTAGCTGTAGTGATCAGTTTGAAAAAATTTCAAAAATTCCTAATCGGCAAAGAATTTACAATCATCACAGATAATCTTGCATTGGTAAAACTGCAGAACATAGATGCTAATAAAAACGCTAGAGTTTACCGCTGGGCATTGTTACTGCAACAGTTTAAATTTGACATTATGCATGTAAAAGGGGTTGACAACCACATTCCAGATATTATGTCTAGGTTATAAAGATAGTAAGCAGAAATAGTCACAAAGGGAGTTAAATAAAAAAGGGAGATAATTATAGGTGACAAGTAAACAGAAATAATCACAAGGGGAGTTAAATAGAAAAGGGAGATAATTATAAGTAACAGTCTAACATTACTAACAAATGTTCAATAAACGTGTTGTTACTAACAATTAATATTCAATAAAATAAATGTTGTATGAAGTGATGGTATGAAAGTTATGATGTGAAAGTGATAATGAGGAATGGTGTATGAATTTAAAAATAAAACTGAGAGATGGTGTATGAGTTTATAAAAAACCAACAGACATATTAGGTTATAATAGAAATTTTATTAACAGGAAATTACAGATGTATTGAAACATAGAAATTTGGAAATATCTATTATATAGTGGACAAACAGAAAATGAAATTGCCACAATGCTAAAATGAGTAAATTCTGGCAAAGCTTTTTCGTATAGACCATGGTGAATGACGAAGACCAACAAGGAGTAGCAATCACTTTGAATGAACTGTCAACAGGAACTTGGTTCTATGGGGGACATACAGAACTGTGTGATTTATAAGTCTGGTTTTGGAGCCATTTTTGGACTTCCGCGTTGTTGAGGAACGCTTTGGGGTGTTGTTCAGTCTTCTTTAGGTAGACTGACTTCAGGACTTGATAAGTACGTCACAGAGCCTATAAGGTCATCCGCGTTGTTGAGGAACGCTTTGGGGAGGTGATTCTGTTAGCATATTGCCAAGAACTGTCAAGGGGAGTGACAAGAGATGCTGCATATGTGGTACAAGTCAGAGAGCCAATGGTAGAATTCCAGCCAACAGTAAACATATTAGTAAAATAAGGCAATATATTCTTATATGGAAATTTATATAGGTTATGGGAAAAAAAATATTGCATATTTTGTTTTGTTTAAGGGGAGGAGAGATGTAATGATGTTATAAATAGGGATAATGTCAGGGGATGATTGGCATAACTGGGGAAGTCCCTGAGAGCATGTGTTTCACGGAGATATGGTGAAACGACAGGAAAGAGTGCGTCACGTGTGAATGAGGAGATCTGGGGGATTGAGAATCAGGCGGGCATTCGGTGACTGGGCCCCAGAGAGAAAGGATGGAAAATGAAGCTGTGAAGATGAATGGAGAATGACTAGAGCATGTGGATTTGAATCGGCGAGGAATGAATGATCGAGAAGGCCAGCTGTGAATGGTATCCTGTTTGATTGTCAAAGCCAGCTGTGAATATGTCAACGTCTATTGTCCGAATGCTGTAAGTGGATTCACCTGTGATTTGTGTATTGAGCTAACGTGTAAATAAACTCGTGAAATGTGCCGCTGGTGTTAACCGTTGTTAGACGTTGTGTGACCATGAAGAGGATCATGTCTGCGTTGATTGAGTTGTGAACCTCTAGATCTTAGAGCCAGTGTTAACTCTGCACCACAGATAGTCAGTGTGGAGGAGACACAAAAGGGCAGTCATTACAGTGTTCTGTGGTAAGAGTCTGCCTTGGTTATCTCTGATGGGCATTCTGTGGTTATTGTTTCTGCTTCCGCAAATTTGTTGGGTAATTTTGTGTTGGGTTTGTAGATCATGTGCTTTGGCAGCATTTTCCGCTGTTTCTGCAAGATTGTCCATAAATCTATTCTTGTCAGTTCTGGCACTTTTCTTTACCATTTTATTAAGTTCGCTACATTCTAACATTAGTTTGTCTTTCTGACGTTCTGATTTAGTGTGATTTGTTAGGCTTTTTAAAAAAAAAAATTTTCACTTAATAATATAGTCCATGTTTTTACTGCTTACACATTCTTTGTGGTGTTGTTTCCTGGTTCCTAATATTTTGTTGCTCGTTGTTTTGTATGTTTCTTTTATCTGGTTCAATCTGTATTGAATGCTGATTTTAGCTGGAATGTCCGGTCATCTGATAGAGTTTGAAATCTCTTCTTGATTTCTACTATAAATTTAGTGGCAATGTCTTTTTCTCCTAATAGGTTGACATTGTAGCGTGCTGTCTGTGTCTTTGCTAGTGTGTGCACTTTTTTTTTAAAGTTCAAGTCGTAGTAGTGCAACTATGAGTTGGTGATCGCTACTCATATCTGCTAACATTTTGACACGCACATCGAGTAGAGACCCACGTCATTTTCTGTTTACCATGAAATGGTCGATCTGGATTACATCTCTTCTATTTAGGAATATCCATGTAAGCTTGTGTGTATTCTTGTGAGGAAATCCTTTACTTTAGTTTACATATATCCTTTACTTTTACTTTGCATGTATCCTTTACACACACACACACACACAAAAATATATATCTATACGTCCAAAAAGCAATGGCAAACTACTGGACGTAAATTTGCCTAGAAAAAAACAACACACAACAGCTAGGAGCTGTTGGGGTTGGTTCTGCAACATCCTGTAAAGGATACTCAACTAACCTATATATATCCTTCTATATATATATATATAATTAACTGTACGTTACTGACATCCTTGTCTCTATACATATATATTCTTTACCTAACTTTACATATATTTTTGATTTTATTTTAAATATATCATTTACTTTACAAATATCTTTTTACAACTCGTCTTAATGAGGACTGGAAATGATGAGTACAGAGCTGACATACAGTGTATCACCCACAGTGTATCACCCACAGTGTATCACCCACAGTGTATCAGGTCTCAGGCAACAGTCTTCTTCTTGTTTGCCTTCCCCGGCTGTAAACTGGCTGTTCGTCCACTTCTAGACTTGAGTCTTGATCCAGAACTTGACATTTGCGTACACATACATTTTCCAGATCTGGCTTTTTTGAAGCAGACGGTGTCTCCCCTCTCAGACAGATGCACTCAGACAACTCGTCTAAATAGCTGACTTTTAGGACATGCTTATTGGAGGAAGTCGGTATCTGTGGCTCGAACGTTGCGGACGCGCTTCGTAATACCGGGATGCCATGTTCGATGCCTCCTGTAGAACGCCTTGAGTTGGTTTGCACAGTGGTATCAGAGCCGACCGTTTAGTGGCAGTGGCCAACTCATCATCATGTAGCAGGTCCTTTGCTGAGTGTCGCTCTCATCACGGTCTGCCTGAAAGAAACTCAGTCTCTCGCCAGCTCTCCCGCCTCATGTACTTTCATACTTACTACTGACCGTAACATGTGCCTATGAAAACCACAACAGCCAAAAATTGCTGGGGTTGGTTCCTAAAGATAAGATAAGCAACTAAACAGTTTTTTGTTGTTGGTGTTAGTGTTGTAGTGTGTCAATTCTCTTTGTCCCCCCCCCCCCCCCCCCCAAATGGAACCCTGGAACCCTCACGGGCAAGGCAACAGACAATACACTGAAACAAGTATAACATACCTACCTGCAGTCGAGAGACAGAAAAAGCACACCAACTCACCTGTAAACTGGCTCTGTTTTTTTTATGCTGGGGTGTGTATCAGTCGTTCAAACCCGTCTGCTCATGCGCGACACCGGGTCCTGTTTGGCTATGATGATGACAGAGATAAAACACCAGGCTGGGGACTTTTTCTCTCTCATCTCTAATGACCTAAAGGCATCTTGAGCCTACCTTCTTCCCCCACCCTAAATATAGAACATTGTCATGGGGGCTTTATGACACCTTCCCCCTCCCCCACCTTTACACAGACACACCTTCATTCATGTACGGCATTATCTTTTTGGAGGTGTGCCTCAGAGGGGAGAAACCAACAGTCTGCTTAAAATAAGGACGATCTGTAAAGCGTGTGTGTACACAAACCTCAAGTTCTGGAACAAGACTCAAGTCCAGAGGTGGACGAACAACCAGTTTACAGTCGGTGAACGCGCTACATACAGAACATTGTCAAGGGGGCTAAATGACCCCCCCCCCCCCCCTTCCTCCCTCACCTTCCAGTCATACACGACGTTATCTTTTTAGATATTTGTTTATATATATATATATATATATATATATATATAGTATTGTTTTTATTTGCCATTAGACACACTATAATAATAATAAATATAATAATAATAATAAATATTATTACTATATTGATCGAAAGGTCGTGGATCCTGAGCGTGTCAAAAATGACCAGGTCGACCCAGCCTTGAATGGGTACCAGGTGGAGTATTGGGAAGTAAAGGCGGTCGGCGTGATGCTGACCTCATCGTCCACAACTGTTGATTGGTCTATAAAATATAGATCTAGCCCTATATGCCCAAAACGCCGGAAGGCGTTGGAAAGGGTCCTTTCTTTTTTAAACTTATTATTATCATGCACTAAATAAGGTTCAATCCCCCCTGATACTCCACGTCCTCTAGAAACTTTCCTTTGTTGGGGGGGGGGGGGTGCTGAAAGGCCCCTCCGTCAAATATTTTCTTCGTGGCAGCGCGCCTAGCACCAAGTACACTAGTAAAGCTGCTGTCGCAGCCCCAGTTTTGTTGGTTTCTTGATGTAAACTTCCAAAAGTGACGTCAAACTTGTGGGCTGATATGTTGATGGACCAAAACACACGACATGAGATCAGAGGAAACTTCAAAATGAAAAGAGAGTAGATTTTATACCCCACTAGGACATAACACAAGCAATAAACACCCGATGACACAAAGTGCCACCACATGGATGAGGATCACCGTGGAGAGGTCCCTGAAACCACGTTCAGGAATGAGACCATATTTATGGTCGGGCTATATTGCGGCCCCTGGCAAGAGCCAGAGTAGGCCTTCAAATAACGAAAAATTGCATCCCTCAAAAGGGAAGAGAAGAATGTTTCAAAATAAAAAATAAAAACGTGACTTCAAATACTGTCTCGGGTCAGAAATTATATCTTTGGATCGGCTCAGCTACATTTAGTTGTCTACGCAAGCGGTTCTCAAACTTTTCCACTCGCGGCACCTTTGTCGCGCAAAAAAAAATTGTTCGCGGTACAGCTACCGTTGGAGCGGTTTGAATACTTATAAGAAAAAAAAATGCACATTTAATGCTCATTTGCTGCGATAAATGAAACTGTATGGATGAATTTTCATGTCTTTTCGTATGGGAAGTTTAGTTAATTGTACCCTCAAATCACTTGACCTAGAATGTTTGTTTATTTTTTTAATGTAAGCATACTTTAAGAATGCCCTGAAGCCTTGCCGATAGCATTGTCTTCTCAATACACATGCATTCCAGAACTCATCTATGCTTCCTTCATGGTATTTCTGTTTAAAACTGCTCTCTTCGCTGATATCAAGCAGATTTAAAAAAAATTCTTGATTACTTCCGCGGCACCCCTGGCATACGCTCGCGGCACCCCTGGCATACGCTCGCGGCACCCCTGAGTGCCGCAATACCCAGATTGAAAACCGCTAGTGTAGGGAATGGGGCTAAACGGGCTTAAACCTAGTTAGAGTGCGCATTATTATTAATATTATTATGATGTGGTAAATCGTCAATATCTATAACAACAAATCACAAATAATACCAAATGTATAAGCCAATATTTAAAAAGAGAAAGTCTATCTATACACGGTGAGGAGAAGAAATTAGTCCCTTTAGCCCCTATCTTAGGGAACGGGAATCTGACCCCCCCCCCCCCCCACCCCACGCCCTTATTAAGATTATTGGGGATGTTTCGACCTTCTCCCGCCAAAAAAAGGGGGGGGGGAAGTAGGAGTGCCCCTCTACAGATGGCATTATAGATAAAGGGATAGAAGCCCCAGAGTACAGAAGACAAATGTTGTCACCTAACAGCTTGCTCCACTGCTTAGACACACAAATGTCTCACTTCCAGCAAGACAGCAAAGGATTAACAACATCCTCCTCACTACTTTATTTTATCAGTGCCAAAAATGGACAACGGTTAAGGCATTAGAACATAAAATAACAACATGTGAAATGTGCTGCTCCGTCAGGTCACTAACACACAGGAAGCGACAGGGTTACGAAAACCAGCATTAGAGAGAAAGTTGGAACAAGACCGTCTCTGATGTTAAAAGACAAAGAAGAAAATGATTTAGCCATCTAGTTAGAAGGAAGCCAGATCAAATGGCATACGAGACTTTTTAACAGCAGAACATCTGGAAGGAAGGCGAGGGAAAGATGGAAAGAGATGGATAAATGGTGTAACCGAAACCTGCAAAAAAAAAAGGTGAACAAATCCATTACTCAAAGACCCGAGAAGCGCAAGATAAATACATAAAACCACGACACTGGGCTACAATCTGGTATAAGTGACACGACAAAAGAAAGAAGAAAGGGGCATCTCAAAGTACTTGAACGCCCCCACCCGACGCCTTTGACGTAAAAATCAGACGATATGATTTTGATCTTCTGCTACGGGAGGTTGAGCAGGGTCAGCAGGCCACATCCCAGGGATCAACAAGGTCCTTAACAGCAAAATCTTGGGCTAGATGTCTGAAGCAAATCGTTGCCTTTGCTGATGGGTATAGATGAGAGAGGTGACGAAGTTGTGAAAGCTGGTGGGTCAAACAAAATGATTCACCCATAGACACAACATGCTTTCGGACATTTTATATAAACACTCACAAATATACCTCACACACACACACACACACACACACACACACACACACACACACATACACAATTGTAGTAGTTACACACATATACCCCACACAGATACAAACATACGCATACTTTACACACACATACATAAACCTCACACAGACACAAACATAATTCACTGCACATATAATTTTCACACATACTTACATGTCTTATGAGTCACAAGACAATGCCATATACATCCTAAGGAAATTGTCAGAAAAGCTATAGAAGTAAAGACTGCTTTGTACTTATGCTTCATAGACTATACAAAAGCATTTGACTGTGTGAAGCATGAAGAAGTAATCAAACTGTTAGAAAAATTAAACATTGATGAAAAAGATCTACGAATAATAATGAATATGTATTGGCAGCAAACCAATACATAAGAATTAACAACTGTTAAGGTACATTTCAACGCATAAAGAAGGGCGTACGACAAGGATGTGTACTGTCACCTGATTTGTTTTTAATATACAGTGAATATATAATGAGATCTTTAATTGATATGTCCGGAATTGTGGTTGGTGGGCACAATATAAACAATTTACGTTATGCTGATGACATAGTCTTGATAGCAACAAGTCAGAAAGAACTATAGGGAATGATAGACATTGTGGTGTTAAAAAGTGGAAGAATGGGCCTCAGTTTGAATAATGGGAAGAAAGAAGTAATGGTGGTATCAAAGAAACGAATTATTCCTAAATGTGTAATAAAAGTCGATGGTGTTATTTTGGGACAAGTACAGAAATTTAAGTATCTGGGCACATGGATAACATTAGATGGAAGATGTATAACTGAGATAAGAAACAGAATAGGACAGGCAAAAACTGCATTTTTATAAAATGAAGAACATCTTGTGCAATATATCCTTGTCATTGAGAGTAAGAAAAAGAATTCTTGTTTGCTATATACATCCAGTTTTAACATATGGATGTGAATCCTAGACAATCGGTAGGCAGGCCAAACAATTTCTTGAGGTCTCGGAGATGTGGTTTTATAGAAGAATGCTTAGAATACTTTTGACAGCCAAAAATACCAACCAATAGGTTTTGAAAGAGGTGGGAGTCCGAAGACAACTTATCACAGACATCAGAATGAGACAAAGACATAACTTTTCCGCCTGTTATGAGAAGAGGGAAAATAGAACATGTTGTGACCACCGGAAAGATCTGTGAAAGGAGGGATAAGGGAAGACAACGAGAGAAGATTCATGACAGTCTTGTTGCATGGCATGGGGGTGTGTCGGCACACGAACTGATGCATGCTGCAAGAGATCGTAGATTATGTAAAAGCCTGATCGCCCACGCCAGTCGACAAGGCATCTGATGATGATGATGATGATGATGACACACATATATGGAAACATATACCTCAAACAGACACACATATACATATACTTCACACAGACGCACACATACATATACCTAATACAGACACCCACACACACATTTCACACACAGACACACACACGAACCTCACACAGTTACACACACATACTTCCCACACACACACACACACACACACATACCTCACACAGACATACATATATATATATATATTTCACACACACACATACATATGTATAGATGTGTGTGTTTATATATACATATATATGGGACTTCATGGCAACCTTAGGGTAACACCATCCCCTCGACACAGATCACGACTACTCAGTTTGTGGAGAAAACAAGTCTGGTTTATTCAAAATCTTGATATAAATCAGAAAATCCAGCAGTGATATGTCCATGATGGTCGACTGCTTGCTGTGTGTCAGATCACAACAATGATAGGCTATCGCTTCATATCGCACGAACATGGGGCTATCGTTGAAGAGCACCATCACTGTGTCTCCTGGGACTATCAACCAACTTACGCCTTAGTTCTACTAGATTTCATCTCCCCTCACACTCCCACCCCCGCCCACATCGACCACGTATGTGTAACAATCCAGTAACTTTCAATGTTTACCCAAATTATCACAGAAAATGTGTGAACAAGGAATTCAGTGTGGATCCGGTGAGTAGGGACGGAGGAGAGGAAGAGAACGATGTGCGTATAATTAGTGTGGGTCCGTTGAGTAGGGACACATGAGAGGAAGAGAACGATGTGCGTATAATTAGTGTGGATCCGGTGAGTAGGGACGCATGAGAGAAAGAGAACGATGTGCGTATAATTAGTGTGGATCCGGTGAGTAGGGACGCATGAGAGGAAGAGAACGATGTGCGTATAATTAGTGTGGATCCGGTGAGTAGGGACGCATGTGAGGAAGAGAACGATGTGCGTATAATTAGTGTGGATCCGGTGAGTAGGGACGCATGAGAGGAAGAGAACGATGTGCGTATAATTAGTGTGGATCCGGTGAGTAGGGACGCATGAGAGGAAGAGAACGATGTGCGTGTAATTAGTGTGGATCCGGTGATTAGGAACGCATGAGAGGAAGAGAACCATGTGGGTATCATTAGTGTGGATCCGGTGAGTAGGGACACATGAGAGGAAGAGAACCATGTGCGTATAATTAGTGTGGATCCGGTGAGTAGGGACGCCCGATAGTAAGAGAAGATGTGCGAATAATCAGTGTGGATCCAGTGAGTAGGGACGCATGAGAGGAAGAGAACGATGTGCGTATAATTAGTGTGCGACTGCGGCGGTTTTCAAACTGGGTGCCGCAGCACCCAGGGGTGTCGCGAGCGTATGCCAGGGGTGCCGCGGCATTAATCAAGAATGTTTTTTTTCAAAATCTGCTTAAGATCAGCGAAGACAGCAGTTTAAAACAGAAGTACCGTGAAGGAAGCCAAAAAGAGAAAACCAGATACAGGAGCAAACTTTCTGGATCAGGTGATTTGACGGTAAAATTACCTGAACTATCCATATACATAAAGGAAATAATGAAAAAAATCATCCAAACAGTTTCATTCATCACATTAAAGACAAATGAACATACAATTTGCACTGTTTGTTTCTTCTCCTCCTAAAAATTCAAACCGCTTCAAAGGTAGGTGTGCCGCGATTTTTTTTTTTTTTTTGCCCGACAAGGGTGCCGCAGCGAAAAAAATATTGAAAACCGCTGCGCTACGGAAACAGCTAGCATCGACCCCTTAAGACATCTGCTGCGGGAGACGGAGCATCTATGGGTATGACCGGTGTGCTATGACGTCGATGCTTAAATCAGTAATCAATCAATCAACATCACTGTGTGTCTATGTAGCAAATTTCACAGTTAATCTAATTTGCCCCCCCCCCCCTTTCAACTGTATATACATGCAGCAAATTTCACTATTGTTTTTAATCCCCAAAACTGTGTGTAATTGTTGCAAATATCACTATTAAATAATTTAATTATCATCACTGTGTGTCCTTGTTGCAAATATCACTATTAATTTAATCATAATCACAGTGTGTCCTTGTTGCAAATATGACCATTAATTTAATTATCATCACTGTGTGTCATGTTGCAAATATCACTAATAATATAATTATCATCACTGTGTATCCTTGTTGCAAATATCACTATTAATTTAACTATCATCACTGTGTGTCATGTTGCAAATATCACTAATAATATAATTATCATCACTGTGTATCCTTGTTGCAAATATCACTATTAATTTAATTATCATCACTGTGTGTCCTTGTTGCAAATATCACTATTAATTTAATTATAACCACAGTGTGTCCTTGTTGCAAATATGACTATTAATTCAATCATCATCACTGTGAGGCCTTGTTGCAAATATCACTAATAAATTAATTTTCATCACTATTAATTTAATTCTATTCACAGTGTGTCCTTGTTGCAAATATGACAATTAATTCAATTATTATCACTGTGTGGCCTTGTTGCAAATATCACTATTAATTAATATAATTATCATCACTGTTTGGCCTTGTTGCAAATATCACTATTAATTTAATTATCATCACTGCTTGTCCTTGTTGCAAATATCGCTATTAATTTAATTATCATCAATGAGTGTCCTTGTTGCAAATATCACTATTAATTTAATTATCATCAATGAGTGGCCTTGTTGCAAGTATCACTATTAATTTAATTATCATCACTGCTTGTCATTGTTGCAAATATCACTATTAATTTAATTATCATCACTGTGTGTCCTTGTTGCAAATATCACTATTAATTTAATTATCATCACTGTGTGGCCTTGTTGCAAATATCACTATTAATTTAATTATCATCACTGCTTGTCCTTGTTGCAAATATCACTATTAATTTAATTATCATCACTGCTTGTCATTGTTGCAAATATCACTATTAATTTAATTATCATCAATGAGTGTCCTTATTGCAAATATCACTATTATTTTAATCATCATCACTGTAAGGCCTTGTTGCAAATATCACTAATAAATTAATTTTCATCACTATTAATTTAATTCTATTCACAGTGTGTCCTTGTTGCAAATATGACAATTAATTCAATTATTATCACTGTGTGTCCTTGTTGCAAATATCACTATTATTTTAATCATCATCACTGTAAGGCCTTGTTGCAAATATCACTAATAAATTAATTTTCATCACTATTAATTTAATTCTATTCACAGTGTGTCCTTGTTGCAAATATGACAATTAATTCAATTATTATCACTGTGTGGCCTTGGTGCAAATATCACTATTAATTTAATTATCATCACTGTGTGGCCTTGTTGCAAATATCACTATTAATTTAATTATCATCACTGTGTGTCCTTGTTGCAAATATCACTATTAATTTAATTATCATCACTGTGTGGCCTTGTTGCAAATATCACTATTAATTTAATTATCATCACTGCTTGTCCTTGTTGCAAATATCACTATTATTTTAATCATCATCACTGTAAGGCCTTGTTGCAAATATCACTAATAAATTAATTTTCACCACTATTAATTTAATTCTATTCACAGTGTGTCCTTGTTGCAAATATGACAATTAATTCAATTATTATCACTGTGTGGCCTTGGTGCAAATATCACTATTAATTTAATTATCATCACTGTGTGGCCTTGTTGCAAATATCACTATTAATTTAATTATCATCACTGATTGTCCTTTTTGCAAATATCACTATTAATTTAATTATCATCACTGCTTGTCCTTGTTGCAAATATCACTATTATTTTAATTATCATCACTGTGCATCGGTGTACATATCACTGTTGAGTTAAACCCCATCAATGTGTATCCGTGTAGCAAATATCAGTTTAACACACACATACACACACACATATACACACACACATACACACACACACACACATAAAACTAACAATTTGCAGCCAGATTTATAAGTCCTCACAGCAAATATTGCATTAAGACAATAAGGCCTCAAAGGCAGCTGATGGACAAAATGGCACAGAGAGAAAGCAGGGAATCTCTATTTACATAGATATTTTACAAAAGCAGTCTCTATGTACAAAAGTGTTTGAAAAAAAAAATCACAATGTTACAAAAACGAATCACTGTACACAAAGATACATACTGAAAGATGATTCACACCATAAATACAGAAACATGGTGGCAAGGGTACTATTCTGTTTACTGAAAATCTGCGTGTAGCTAGTTTTTGAACTTTTGGACCTGTTGCTTCAGGCAGCTTATATAGATATAGTTTTACAGTAAAACGCCCAAATATTATGGCTTAGCCGAATTGAGTCCTGAAAATGTTCTGAAAAGGGCTAAGACACAACTACACCATATCGCAAACAGGTGTAACAAGCAGTTGTCATTTACATTATGTGAGGTGGAATACTAGAGCCTGTTGTGATAAATAAAGACAATTTTAGAAAGGAGATTTCGGAAGACAACTAGAGTAGATTCTTGACAGACTGATATTATGGCACCGAAATGTTTTGGCATTCGAAGTGCTACATGCTGTATAGCATAGAATCGCAAGATGTGATCAAGAATGATCGCCTATGCCAGTCGACAAGGAATTTGGTGCCAGTGAAGATTGCAAAACGGTTTCTTTATATCCCTCATGGTAAAAGAAAGACTTAACCTGCTGAACAGCCACTTTGTAGGAGAAAAGCCTGGGGTTGGGGGGGGGGGGGATAACAGGGAAAGGTAGGTGTGTCGTTCAGAATGTCCATTTTCGTATTACGATGTAGATAGCAGCATATTAAAAAGTTTAAAAAAAAAATCAATATCACAGATGTGTCCGAGGTTGGCAGGTGTATTCCTGCTCCACGGGCATCGCCAATCTTTCCCAGACTGTCTATTTGGATCTGAGCAAACAATGTCTGCCTTTAACCAGCGCCAACCAACCAAGAAACACAATGACCCCTAACTTGTCCTGATGTGTGAGGTCAGTTGTGCACCCGCAACTTCCAGTACGGATCAGCTCCTGACTACAGACTCAAGGACGGTGGAACAAAAACCAGGGAACCAGCAGCAACGATGAGATGAGAGACACAAGTTCCACAAGCACTAGTTGCGTTTTGAGGAAGATCCCGGGCGCTCTACAGCCCTCGGTGTCCGAGTCAGTGCAGTTTTTCTCAGGGATGAGCTGGGGCCCGTTGCAAAAGTCGGTGTCACAAGGCGTGTAGCAGACGGCCGTACCGATATCGCCGACTACGTCACAGGTGGTTTGGTTGTCGGGAGGCAGGTGTTCGAACCTGGGGCTGTAGAGATGCTTTTCGAAATAGGACCCATCGTCGCAGGCTCGGTGGAAAAAAACTACTTGTGCTGGAAAAAGAATATGAATCTACATGAACATAGGTATGCACAAATACACACACACACACACAAACGAAGAGACAAACATGAGAGAGAGAGAGAGAGAGAGAGAGAGAGAGAGAGAGAGAGAGAGAGAGAGAGAGAGAGGACGCACACAAACATCGACGTGGAAGAATGCAGTTAGTCCTAATGAGATATTATGTGTATGAGAGAGAGAGAGAGAGAGAGAGAGAGAGAGAGAGAGAGAGAGAGAGAGAGAGAGAGAGAGAGAGAACGAATAAACGAACAAATTTTATTTCAAAAGGGTTACAAACCGACCACGCAGGCCCGTCATACATTCGGCCCTTGCAAGTATTCAGCTTTCAGGCGGCAGCTGCATTTTAAATATCAAGCCTATTATGTTCTTATATCAAAATTCATTGTATATTGTAAATTAAACATACAAAGGTACGGATGGAAAATGCATACCTTTAAATATACATGCAAAAATACTCATACATCGTAGACAAGCAAGTAGACACACACACACATTACACTTACACACCAAGAGGCGCACACGTTGATGATACACACACACAACATAAACAGGAGAGAGAGAGAGAGAGAGAGAGAGAGAGAGAGAGAGAGAGAGAGAGAGAGAAAATGAGAGAGATTGGACACAATCTATTCTTCTATGCCACCCAGGCGTAAGCATGCCTAAACGGAAAATGTATGATAGATAGAGTCATTGTGTCTTTCTTGTATTTAACAACACGGTCAGTGATCGATAAATTAATGTTTATCAGTTTAGTCATTTATTGTAACAACATAATGCACAATCAAGTACGACACTGATTTATATGGTACAGTGATGTATGCTTCATAAGTACTTGAAGTACTACTTCTAACACCAAGTAAAAACTGTCTGATCTTTTAACGAAAGTAACTCTCTACCATACGGAAACCTACCAATAAAATACCTTTCTTAAATGTTTGTGTATTTTAGACAAAGCATTAAGCTGTACTGTGTTCGTAAATTGTTGCTGTAATTGTTATTCGACATATGCTTCGTTAATATAAATTTATGTAACCTATGGTGCTATTTCAATGGTTTGAAATGAATTCTGTCTGTTTTCCATAGTTGTGGATTTCAAGCTGTGCGATAGACATGGCTAATAAGACACATTTTTTGGGGGTGCCTAGTCGACCATGTTCTTAGTGCACTTGTATTCTTGGCGAAGCGCACACGTCGTCTAGTGGTGACAGGTTCAATTCCCGGCACGGTAACTATAGCTTTCGATTTTTATGTTGTCTAGTGTGTTCTTCTATCTTTCTACTTCTTTCTATGCGTGCCGATCAATACACTTTTTGTTACTTGATTAAAATTATACAGTAAACAGCTCCGTTCATAAACTCCAGTCCTTATTTTCTACCGCCCGGCTGAGATGCCTGGTTCCAACTCCCCTGATATTTTTCTCCCCACTTTGTCCCCCCCCCCCCCCTTTTTTTTCCATGTTATCCCCTTTCTGTACCAAGCCCTGGCGATTTCCTACTCTCACTCTCATCTCTCCGTGCACCCGTTCATCTCTATCTTCCTAGATTCTTTCTCCGTTGGTCCCGTCTATCTAAACAAAAGATTTATTTCCTTTTCCTGTCAAGACCTCCAGGGTTGTTGCCTGACCCGTGTTTTAATCACCGTTAAAAAGTCATCTCCTTGTAAGATAAAATTTTTCTTTATTTTGCAGCCCCGCATTGGCTTTTACCAGGGGCCGCAATATAGCCAGGTCATAAATATGGTCTAAAGGCTGAATACGGTTTCCGGGACATCTGCACGGGTGATCGTCATCCACATGGTGGCACTTTGTGTCATCGGGTTTTTATCGCTTGTGTGATGTCCTAGTGGGGTAAACTCTACTACTATTACCTACTCCGTTTCTATCGCTTTCCCAAGATGGTACTGGCATATCTCGATGCTATGGTCAGTCGTCTCGCTGTATCTAACAGAGAGATTAATAGGATTTCTCTGTTTGTATTAACTGGTCACAAACGTTCTGGTCGGCATATCCAAGCAATCAGTGTTTCTATTTTTTTTTAAATCCAAGGGCTGGCATATCTTGATGCTTCAATGTCAGAGTGTACCCTGTGTTGATTTATCAGGAATAATAGTAAATACTCACCCCCATTCCAGTGACTGTGTTCTCAGAGAGAGAGAGAGAGAGAGAGAGAGAGAGAGAGAGAGAGAGAGAGAGAGAGAGAGAGAGATTTACACACAGACGGATTGATAGAAGAATGTGTGTATGACCATATATATATATATATATATATATATATATATATATATATATATATATATATATACACATGCACGCACGCACACACACACACACACACATATATATATATATATATATATATATATATATATATATATATATATATATGCATACACAGAAAGTGAGAGAGAGAGACACACACACACATACATGACATACATATATACATACACAGGAAGTAAGAGAGAGAGACACACACAGACAGATTGATGGAAGAACTTATGTGTATATGACCACATATACACACACACAATTTTGCTGTGCTGTACACAGTCTGTCGGCGTCTGTGACACACTCACAAATATATATACACAGATAAAGAGTGTGTGAGAGATAGAAAAAGAGAGAGGTATATATATATATATATATATATATATATATATATATATATATAGATATAGAGAGAGAGAGAGAGAGAGAGAGAGAGAGAGAGGGGGAGGGGGGGGGGTCGCAGATTGATGTGAAGAGAGAATATATGCGAATATAGATACAAACAAACTAGTCCAAACAGACAAATTATCACAAACACTAAACGAAAAAACATCTCATGTTTTGAGAAGCGGGACCGGCGGACCACAAATTGTGACCACTTGAAATGTTTGTGGAACGACCCCAGACCTAACCCAGTTGTAGAGTTACTGTCTCTCTGTGCTGCCTCCACTCTCTTCGTCCAAATCTCTCATCACCATCAATAATTTCCACTTCTACCGTTAAGCATTGTGGAGAGGAACTCATTGCAATCTATTGGTTGATGGGTAACATGGGCTATTGTCATTCCGTGTCGATGTAGGAGCTCTTTAATGTCATAATTCCATCTACTCCGAGGGCGGCCTCTTGATTTCACTTCAGATTTTTTTATGTATAGTGCCTGCGGTGGTAGTTGTTCTGACTGCACTCTTACTAAATGACCAAACCATCTGATCTCCTGTTTCTCAATGAGTTTGCTGCATGGTGACCCATATCTCTAACATATCTATGTATGTCAATCAACTGCGATATTGCTACTAACGTTATCGTCAGTGTGTCTCTCTCAATTTCTGTCACGCCGTCTGTCTACCACATGTAGAAGTCATATAAAATCTTACTATTATTTGAACCTTGTCTGCAGCCAGAAAAACTAGCAACCCAGGCGCTACACATGAACAGATCTGAAATGAAACAACCAAGAGGCGGCCTCAGTTGAATATGGTCAGATGACATTAAATAGCTAGTACGTCGACGCGGAATGACACTAGCCATTGCTGCCCACTAATCAATGGATCTCAAACTGTTCCTCCCCACAACGCTTAATAGCAGAAGTAGAAATGTATAATGATGATGGGGATGATGATAATATGACTGATACTCATAAACAAGCTAGTTATATGATAGAGACATAACCACTGCAGCACTGACCTTTGACCTCGACACGCTGTATCATACATCTGGTCCAGTTGACGTTGCTGTGCGTGCAGTTCTTGGCGTAAATCTGACGTGTCGTGGAATTGGACATCACTTCCCAGTCTGTGATACAATTGCCAGTCTCCGACGTGGCCTCACACTGGAAGCACTCCAGAGATTCTGCAATCGGTTTAGTTATAGAAGACTGCTTTAAAGAACTGGGTTTATACATTTTGTCAAAAGTGTGTTTAAAAAGCGGAACATATATGAGAAGATGAAAGCATCTGAAACATCTCCGGTGCTTGGAGTGGTTAGTAGTTAACCCTGCTAAACTAGAAGGTAGCAAAAGCTACACACACACAACGTGTTTATTTTTGGCAGATTTAATGGTTATACAGATTTCCTGGAGCCGCCGTTGTGTAGTGGCTATACGCTTGTCTGCGGATCTAAAGATTGCCGGTTCAGATCCAAAAAGAGCCGGACTTTTTCAAAAAATGACCATGGTTCCCAGGTCAACCCAGGCTTAAATAAGTTCAAGATAAAGTCCAGTATCTTGCTACCAAGCGTCATCTCTGGCCCCTTGCTTGTCATATACTCGGTGCTGAGTAGTTGTGACTATCGTCTTGAATCCTAGCTGTATATTTTGTTGTGCTGTACACAGTCTTGTGTGTGTGTCTCTATGGTTGTCTTGGTGACTTTCAGTTTGTGAGAACCATCTTTGTTGAGGTGTCTCAATGCTGATCAGCTATAACACTCATCTATGAGTCTTAGCTGTACCATTTGCTGTGCTGTACACAGTCTTGCCTATATGCGGCTTTCTCTATGGTTCTCTTGGTGACTTTCATTCAGTCTGTGAGGAAAATCTCTGTTGAGGTTACCGTTGTCGTTGTCAGAAATTGGACGGTGATGGCTGCACAATGGTGGGGAAGGTGCAGGTGGGCATGTTGGTTTCGTTGGTGACAGAATGAACTATGCAACACAGAAGTTGAACGTTAAGGGGGCGCCACTATCCCCATCGTTACCACTGTGGTCATCATCTCCCATCAACATCATCATTACTTCACCAATATCAAGACCTGGTCCGTTGAAACAAAAGTAGCTAGCGGTGTGAACATCTAAACACTTGTATGTGGACACGTTTATGTGGACACTTGTATGTGGACACTTGTATGTGGACACTTGTGTGTGGACACTTGTATGTGGACACTTGTATGTGGACACTTGTATGTGGACACTTGTATGTGGACACGTTTATGTGGACACTTGTATGTGGACACGTGTATGTGGACACGTTTATGTGGATACGTGTATGTGGATACGTGTATGTGGACACTTTTATGTGGACACTTTTATGTGGACACTTTTATGTGGACACTTTTATGTGGACACTTTTATGTGGACACTTGTATGTGGACACGTTTATGTGAACACTTGTATGTGGACACTTGTATGTGGACACTTGTATGTAGTCACGTTTATGTGGACACGTTTATGTGGACACGTTTATGTGGACACGTTTATGTGGACACGTGTATGTGGATACGTGTATGTGGACACGTTTATGTGGACACGTGTATGTGGATACGTGTATGTGGAGACGTTTATCTGGACACTAGTATGTGGACAAGTGTATATGGACACTTGTATGTGGACACGTTTATGTGGACACGTGTATGTGGACACTTGTATATGGACACGTTTATGCAGACACTTGTATGTGGACACGTGTATGTGGACACTTGTATGATAACACGTTTATGTGGACACTTGTATATGAACATGTGTATGTGGACACTTGTATGTGGACACTTGTATGTCGACACGTGTATGCCTGATTGTCGTATGCTAGTTGTTCGGATCTGCATGGGCACGCTTGAATGTGTACGTGTATTAGTACGTGTCCTATGCATAACTAGTTTAGGTGGGTGTACGTGTGTGCATGTCCTATGCTTAACTAGTTTAAGTGGGTGTACGTGTGTGCATGTCCTATGCTTAACTAGTTTAAGTGGGTGTACGTGTGTGCATGTCCTATGCTTAACTAGTTTAAGTGGGTGTACGTGTGTGCATGTCCTATGCTTAACTAGTTTAAGTGGGTGTACGTGTGTGCATGTCCTATGCTTAACTAGTTTAAGTGGGTGTACGTGTGTGCATGTCCTATGCTTAACTAGTTTAAGTGGGTGTACGTGTGTGCATGTCCTATGCTTAACTAGTTTAAGTGGGTGTACGTGTGTGCATGTCCTATGCTTAACTAGTATAAGTGGGTGTACGTGTGTGCACGTCTGTGTGTATTGGTGATGACTGGTTTAAAGTGTTTGTGATTATTTCTGTTTGCATTATTGTTGTATATGGGTGTGATAAGCGTGTGTATATATATGTGTAGATCGGTGACAGTTGAAGCATAGAAGGCGGTCAAACAAGCCATATGAGTATATGTGTAGATCAGTAACATTTGAGGGACAGGAGCAAACAAGCCAAGGTAAGAATTTGTGTAGGTCAGTGACAATTGAAGGACAGGGTCAGACAAGCACAGGTAAGTATATGTGTAGATTAGTAATAATTAAAGGACATAAGCAGACAATCACAGGTGAGCGTATGTGTAGATAAGTGGTAGTTAAGGGATAAGAGCACACAAGCACAGATGAGCGTATGTGTAGATCAGTGATAGCTGAGGGACAAGAGCAAACAAGCAAACTTGAGTATATGTGTAGATCAGTGATAGTTGAGGGACAAGATCACACAAGCACAGGTGAGTATATTAGTAGATCAGGGATGGTTGATGGACAGGAGCACACAAGCACAGGTAAGTATATGTGTAGATCAGCGATAATTTAGGGACAAGAGCACACAAGCACAGGTGAGTATATGTGTAGATCAGTGGTAGTTAAGGGATAAGAGCACACAAGCACAGGTGAGCGTATGTGTAGATCAGTGATAGCTGAGGGACAAGAGCAAACAAGCACAGGTGAGTATATGTGTAGATCAGTGATAGTTGAGGGACAAGATCACACAAGCACAGGTGAGTATATGTGTAGATCAGGGATAGTTGATGGACAAGAGCACACAAGCACAGGTGAG
The DNA here is from genome assembly GCA_905116865.2 of Candidula unifasciata. Taxonomy (NCBI): domain Eukaryota; kingdom Metazoa; phylum Mollusca; class Gastropoda; order Stylommatophora; family Geomitridae; genus Candidula; species Candidula unifasciata. Next base: position 538,115 of record CAJHNH020001924.1, on the reverse strand, counting down.
TATATGTGTAGATCGGCGATAATTTAGGGACAAGAGCACACAAGCACAGGTGAGTATATGTGTAGATCAGTGATAGTTGAGGGACAAGAGCACACAAGCACAGGTGAGTATATGTGTAGATCAGTGATAGCTGAGGGACAATAGCAAACAAGCATAGGTGAGTATATGTGTAGATCAGTGATAGTTGATGGACAATAGCACACAAGCGCAGGTGAGTATATGTGTAGATCAGTGGTAGTTAAGGGATAAGAGCACACAAGCACAGGTGAGCGTATGTGTAGATCAGTGATAGCTGAGGGACAAAAGCAAACAAGCACAGGCGAGTATATGTGTAGATCAGTGACAGTTGAGGGACAATAGCAAACAAGCGCAGGTGAGTATATGTGTAGATCAGTGGTAGTTAAGGGATAAGAGCACACAAGCACAGGTGAGCGTATGTGTAGATCAGTGATAGCTGAGGGACAAGAGCAAACAAGCACAGGCGAGTATATGTGTAGATCAGTGATAGCTGAGGGACAAGAGCAAACAAGCACAGGTGAGTATATGTGTAGATCAGTGACAGTTGAGGGACAATAGCAAACAAGCACATGTGAGTATATGTGTAGATCAGTGATAGTTGAGGGACAATAGCAAACAAGCACATGTGAGTATATGTGTAGATCAGTGATAGTTGATGGACTATAGCCCACAAGCACAGGTAAGTATATGTGTAGATCGGCGATAATTTAGGGACAAGAGCACACAAGCACAGGTGAGTATATGTGTAGATCAGTGATAGTTGAGGGACAATAGCACACAAGCACAGGTGAGTATATGTGTAGATCAGTGATAGTTGAGGGACAAGAGCACACAAGCACAGGTGAGTATATGTGTAGATCAGTGATAGTTGAGGGACAAGAGCACACAAGCACAGGTGAGTATATGTGTAGATCAGTGATAGTTGAGGGACAATAGCACACAAGCACAGGTGAGTATATGTGTAGATCAGTGATAGTTGATGGACAATAGCAAACAAGCACATGTGAGTATATGTGTAGATCAGTGATAGTTGATGGACTATAGCCCACAAGCACAGGTAAGTATATGTGTAGATCGGCGATAATTTAGGGACAAGAGCACACAAGCACAGGTGAGTATATGTGTAGATCAGTGATAGTTGAGGGACAAGAGCACACAAGCACAGGTGAGTATATGTGTAGATCAGTGATAGCTGAGGGACAATAGCAAACAAGCATAGGTGAGTATATGTGTAGATCAGGGATAGTTGATGGACAAGAGCAAACAAGCACAGGTGAGTATATGTGTAGATCAGTGACAGTTGAGGGACAAGATCAAACAAACACAGGCGAGTATATGTGTAGATCAGTGATAGTTGAGGGACAATAGCAAACAAGCACATGTGAGTATATGTGTAGATCAGTGATAGTTGATGGACAATAGCACACAAGCACAGGTGAGTATATGTGTAGATCAGTGATAGCTGAGGGACAAGAGCACACAAGCACAGGTGAGTATATGTGTAGATCAGTGACAGTTGAGGGACAATAGCAAACAAGCACATGTGAGTATATGTGTAGATCAGTGATAGTTGATGGACAATAGCACACAAGCACATGTGAGTATATGTGTAGATCAGTGATAGTTGAGGGGCAAGAGCATACAAGCACAGGTGAGTATATGTGTAGATCAGTGATAGTTGAGGGACAAAAGCACACAAGGACAGGTGAGTATATGTGTAGATCAGTGATAGTTGAGTGACAACAGCATACAAGCACAGGTGAGTATATGTGTAGATCAGTGATAGTTTAGGGACAAGAGCACACAAGCACAGGTGAGTATATGCGTAGATCAGTGATAGTTGAGGGACAATAGCAAACAAGCACATGTGAGTATATGTGTAGATCAGTGATAGTTGAGGGACAAGAGCACACAAGCACAGGTGAGTATATGTGTAGATCAGTGATAGCTGAGGGACGATAGCAAACAAGCATAGGTGAGTATATGTGTAGATCAGGGATAGTTGATGGACAAGAGCAAACAAGCACAGGTGAGTATATGTGTAATCAGTGACAGTTGAGGGACAAGATCACACAAGCACAGGCGAGTATATGTGTAGATCAGTGATAGTTGAGGGACAATAGCAAACAAGCACATGTGAGTATATGTGTAGATCAGTGATAGTTAATGGACAATAGCACACAAGCACAGGTGAGTATATGTGTAGATCAGTGATAGCTGAGGGACAAGAGCACACAAGCACAGGTGAGTATATGTGTAGATCAGTGACAGTTGAGGGACAATAGCAAACAAGCACATGTGAGTATATGTGTAGATCAGTGATAGTTGATGGACAATAGCACACAAGCACATGTGAGTATATGTGTAGATCAGTGATAGTTGAGGGGCAAGAGCATACAAGCACAGGTGAGTATATGTGTAGATCAGTGATAGTTGAGGGACAAAAGCACACAAGGACAGGTGAGTATATGTGTAGATCAGTGATAGTTGAGTGACAACAGCATACAAGCACAGGTGAGTATATGTGTAGATCAGTGATAGTTTAGGGACAAGAGCACACAAGCACAGGTGAGTATATGCGTAGATCAGTGATAGTTGAGGGACAAGAGCAGACAAGCACAGGTGAGTATATGTGTAGATCAGTGATAGTTGAGGGACAAGAGCACACAAGCACATGTGAGTATATGTGTAGATCAGTGACAGTTGAGGGACAAGAGCACACAAGGACAGGTGAGTATATGTGTAGATCAGTGACAGTTGAGGGACAAGAGCACACACGCACATGTGAGTATATGTGTAGATCAGTGTTAGTTAAGGCACAAGAGCACACAAGCACAGGTGAGTATATGCGTAGATCAGTGATAGTTGAGGGACAAGAGCACACAAGCATAGGTGAGTATATGTGTAGATCAGTGACAGTTGAGGGACAAGAGCACACACTCACAGGTGAGTATATGTGTAGATCAGTGACAGTTGAGGGACAAGAGCACACAAGCACAGGTGAGTATATGTGTATAACGGTGATAGTTTGGTGACAGAAGACGAGCAGACGTGAATAGATGTGTATTGTATCTGGTGGTTACCTGTTTCTGTTCCATAGCACACGAGAAGCAGGCTGACGGCCATGTAAGCCTTGACACCTGTGGAATATTCGAGAGGCACCTATTGTACCATCAAACATCATATATGTTAATAATTATGTAATAGGGTGGAAGCGACGAAGACTACAGTACAGCAGATTAAAGATCTTGAATTGATTCTGGTTTGAAAATGGCTAAAGGCCACCGGAACTAACTAATAGAGTTGGACGGAAAATGGGGAAAAATCAGCCCACGGGGTATTTAAGCGGCCGACTGATTTTTATCGCCCCTTCTCCTATCTGGTGGTCGCAACGGCTTGTTATGGTCAAAACGCCCTGTTGTCGTTGTTGACTGCACTTGGTCGCAATGCACAGGTGTGTCAGATCGGAATGGCTGGGCGGCGCTAGATTGACTCAGCTCAGGGTACGTTCCTTTATTAGATTTAATATTAATTTTCATTTGTATTCCAAGAATTATAGTCGTCACCATGATCATCATCAACATCAACTTAGACTTTGCCATTAAAGGGTCATGAGAAGGAAACGTTTGCGATCCAGCGCTTTGTGTGGGTGGCACTGGGTCGTGTTGGCCCACATCCTGGCTGCGGTCTACAATGTCCGTTGGCTCCTTCAGGACAATACGTGCTCGAGGGTCTGCTTCGCTCTGCAGAGGGGGCATGCCGGGTCGGTGGTCGCATGAAATTTCAGCACAGATGACTTTGGAGGGTAATAAGTCGTAGGCAGATCTGATTACAAAGCTCAGTCGCAGCGGGGCCATTCGCCAAATCTCACCAAAGTGTGAGTATTCGTGGCAAGTCGCTCTCGAGGCCGATCCACTGACCTTGATGCGACTGCCAGGTTGCTTTTTGGACCAGAGTCTCGTTTTCGGTATTCCTTATCTGCTCTATTACCATGTCTCTGCGTTCTTTCTTCGAGGTGTTTGAACTCCAGATGACTTTCCCCTCCCCTAGGCTTCGTTTGTCGGTTTGTGTGTAACCCATGACCTCTTTCAATTTTAGTGCTTTCTGTGCAGATTCTATCGCATCCAGGACCTTCCACTTCGTACCAGTCTTCAGAGGCGGCTGGACAGCTGCCAATATGGGGTCTGAGGACTCGCGCAGCATCATTGCGAGTCCCATCTTGCCGACTGAAAACTCTTCCGTAATCGACTTGAACGGAAATACCAGCTTAGTCTGTTTACAACACAGAGCCATATCGGTCAGACAAGGCAGAGCTTCAAGCCACTTCCTCATAGCTGTGCTGACTGTGTTCTCCATCACCTCCACTGCTGTCATGCTGACATTGTAAACGAGCAGCAGCCAGAGAGCTTAGGGATCAACATAAACTGGATACATCACACCTTGAACTTTGCGATCAGCCTGCATTTCTAAGTTGCACGCCGACCTATTGACACTGACTCATGTATGCGCCGGATTTCCGCTCTGTCGGATAACTTGGAATCGTAGACGCAACCGAGGCTCTTCATTGGTTCCTCTAGAACCGTGGGACCTTATTCATTGCCACCTTGAAACTGACTGCCGCCACCTTGCCCTTCAGGATTAACAGACTTCTGGATTTCTGAGGCTTGAATTGCATGCCGCACCATTCGACAACGCGATCCAGTTTCTCTAGAATAGCACGGGCATTATCTTCGCTGCCCGTGATGATAGTCGTATTATCCATGAAAGTTCTCAGTGGCGGCATCCAATGAACCCCAATCTGAAGCCCTGGCTGACGCCGGCAGCTCCATCTAACATGACCTGCACGGCCATAACGAACAGTATTTTCGAAATTGTACAACCCATCGCTATCCAACCTGGAGCTTAGTCCATCTCGTTGAAACGTCGGGGTAGAAAAGCGTATGGCAAACTTTGAGAAATATTGCTCGATCTATTCAGTGATCCGTGTCGGTACGTGGAACATGCGAAGGGCCTGCCACAGCAGCTTCTGGTGTACTGCCCCATAAACGTTGGCGAGGTCCAGCCATATCACGCGCAAATCCGTTCTCCCTGCCTTAGCACTCCGAATACTTTTCCAGATCATAGTCGCATGCTCTAGATATCCGTGGACGCCCGTGATGCTACCTTTCTGCACAGAGTTGGGTTCTCATGCAGGAAACCCTGGGTTGATTTTCGTTAAGAGCTTGAGATTTTTGTTTGTCGGCGGCAAAAATCAAAATCCTAATCTGCGCAGTCGCAAACGGCTGCTCTAGCCAAGCGTCCTTAAATCTTGAGGCTTATGATCCCAGTTTTCTACTGTTCTCACAGTGGCAAATCTTCGTCTTCTTCATTTCATCTTTTACTGCTTTAGCTGTCGAAAAAGATATACGGTTCTGTTGTGTCTTCTCTGGCAGCCACGACCATACACACATCATGCTGCTGTAGAGTTTCTCTTATGTTATCTATCCACTTAGTTCTTGCTCTACCTCGTGTCTTTTTGTTGTTGTTGTATGCCTTTTTTGCACGTCAGACTCGTAATTCCAATGTACTGCTATCGAAACTCATTGCAGGCTGCGTGGATTTTTATCATGGTATAGGGGGTCGCAGGTCGACCCAGCCTAAAATGGGTACTACGATGGCTGTCCTGTGGAAGTAAAGACGGCTGGTGTAATGCTGACCACATTACCCACATAGTTCCGATGGTCTGTAAAAATATGGGTGCTCTTTCTCTATGCTCGTTCGGCCTAAAAGGCATGAAAAGGGATCTTTACTTTTTACTTTACTTATGCCTTTTATGGTATGGCGTCACAAGGCGTTTTCTCTAAGTGCGCAGGCAAACTATTTGATTTTCTGTCTTTATGTGTAATTTATAATTTGTTCTGTGTCGTCTTTTTCTCTTATGAATGTACTTTTTGTATTAGATACTGTACTTTACTATTTGGGGTTGCCTTGTTGCTGTAAGAAGGGCCAGCTGTCCCAATACTTTGTTTGCTTTACTACAAAGACAGTTTTAACACATACCGTTAAGACAGTAATTCACACTGGAAAAACAGTAATTTACACATACTGGAAAGACAATAATTCACTTATGCTAGGAAAAACAGTACTTCACACATGCTGGAGAAACAGTACCTCACACATGGGAAAAACAGGAATTAACATATGCAGTAAAGACAGTAATTCATACATGCAGTGAACAATATTTAATACATGCTGGAAAGACAGCAATTTACACATGCCGTAAGACATTCTTTCATTAGTTATTTGCGTATTCTTTAGAGGACGTTGCACAACCAACCACAGCATTTTTTGGCTGTTGTAGTTTTTCTAGGCAAATTTCCATTCAGTTGTTTGCTATAGTTTTCTGGCTTCTGGATAGCACTGTCGAAACTCATACAGGGCGCAAAGCTCCCAGTTGGGATCAAACCTGGCACCCCGACATTACGAAGAGCGTTCTCAACGCCTAACACACATTCCATAAAAACAATAATTTATATACGCCTTAACGACAGTAATTCACACATGCCATAAAGACAGTAATTCACACATGAAATAAAGACAGTAATTCATACAAGCAGTCCGCAGCAGGAACAAAGGCAATTTTTCTTTTCTGCAGTTCAGCATAGAGCAAAGCGTCAATAAATTTTCTCCAAAAGCCTTTTTAGGGCCACCATATTTTCTACTTTTTACTACGATTTTGGTTAAATTAATAAAATACTCAGTAAAAATGGCACAGATTGTTAGAAAGGGTGATAGGGAAATAGTTGGAGAGAAATAGAGAGAGAGAGAGAGAGAGAGAGAGAGAGAGAGAGAGAGAGAGAGACAGAGAGAGACAGAGAGAGATAGAGAGAGAGAATGGTAACAGGTAGAGACAGGGTTGGGGGGAGGGGGGAAGAGAGCCAATGAGAAAGAGGTACATACAAAGGGAATAAAAGAAAGACAGAGAAACATAGATAGAGTGGACGGCTCCAATCTAGCTTTAAGTCCTTACGCCCTTTTCAGGACGTAATTTTTTGTTATTTGAAGCCCCACTCTGGCTTTTGCCAGGGGCCGCAATATAGGCAGGCCATAAAAATGGCCAAATGTCTGAACGCGGTTTCTGGGACCTCTCCACGGTGATCCTCATCCACATGGTGGCACGTTGTGTCATCGAGTGTTTATCGCCTGTGTGATGTCCTAGTGGGGTAGAAAGTCACTCACTCACTCACATAGATAGAAAGACAGATGGCTGATTAGAAAGACAGACAGAAAGCGAGAGAGGAAGAACAAGAGATAAAGTGAGATAGAATCGAAAGAAGGAGAAAATGAAAAAGAAAAACGGAGAGGTGAGTAGAGAGGGAGTAAGAGAATGAGAGATAAAAATAGATGGAAAGACACATGGCTGATTAGAATGACAGACAGAAAGCGAAAGAGGAAGAACAAGAGATAAAGAGAGATAGAATCAAAAGAAGGAGAGAATGAATGAGAGACGGAGTAGAGAGAAAGTGAGATGAATCAATGAATCAGTCAAGAACTAACATTACTGCACTAGGGACATTCCTACACGTGCTCCGTCCCCTTCTTCAGTAACCAACAAAGAGTTGACATGTTAATAGTACCAGCTGCACCCTGATTAAAAAGTCACCCTCTTGTTTCCCTTTCAATGCTGAATATCTTCCAGAATCTCTACTCCTCCCCCGTTGAATTAGTCTTTCGGTGTGTGGGTGGATTCGCGATCTGCTCTTTTGCACTCTCCGTTTGATCTCATGGAGCCTTCGCCAAATGTGCTTTATCATTATAGCAGTTCACCGCACAGAGGAGCAGCAGTCAATCTGTCAGCATGCACGTTATCTCGCACACATGAATATCCTTGACAGAAAATCAATGACATGCTCTTGACTGGGTCTTATCAAGCGATGCAAGCCACTGTGCGCCGGACACCAGTTTCAATTTTCCGAAGCATGCTCTGTGAGTCTGTTTCAATCACAACATGTCGAGCTGTGCTGTAAAGACATCAGAAAACTGATGTTACCATCTTCACCTCCATTCTCATACTGGATATAGTGATGTTTATGCGAGGCTCTCTGTTTTCGAGCAGTTTCTATTCATCTTTGCAATAAAACGCCACACTCTCTTCTTATCTCTCACTACTACAGACAAGTCTGTATTCAGATGTGGATGTGAATTTTGCGGATCACCTCTGGCACAACTTACTTTGTTTCACCAATTATACATCCACGCCTCGGTCCAAGGTAAATATACGCCGGCTATTTGAGCACCATAAAGTTTTGGACAGATCCGAAATTGTAGGCGTGGTTACTGTGGAAAGAGGCTGGGATGAGCCAGCCCGAGGGAGGTCATACGATATGATACAGACATTGAGCGAGAGTATGCCGGAGGCAAGGACAAGGACACAGTCTGGGAAGATTTGTGAGATGAGTGCCGTGTTCTCCGTTACCATGGTAGCTTCGTTACCATCATCATTGCAATAGTCAACATTCTTATTGTTGTTGTGTGTGTATGTATGTGTGTGTGTATGTATGTTTGTATGTATGTGTGTTTGTGTATGTATGTGTGTGTATGTATGTGTGTGTATGTATGTGTGTGTGTATGTGTGTGTGTATGTATAAGTGTGTGTATGTGTGTGTGTGGAAGGCAGACAGACAGCCAGATAACAGAGAGAGAGAAAAGGTAGGGGGGTGGAGGGTTAAGGGGGGGGGGGGGCCACGTGAAAATATGTGCTTTAAAATAGAAATCGTTTTGAAGAATATTTTATAGAGATAATTTATAGCTGTATAATCACAGGACTGAGCTACAACAATAACTGCGAGAGAATAGAACAACAACAAGAAAATTATGGAGTTAAAAAAAAAAGGAAACACAGGAATGTGATTTATATCAAAGAATAGAAGCAGAAATCACAAAAAAAAAAAAAAAAATGATCGGCAAATCATCTTTAGTGAAATGGAACCATTCAAAACCCAAGTTCTGGGGAGTTTTCTCCTTAGTAAAGCCTTCAGCATATCACTGATCACAAAATACATGTAGGTAATCTATGACAGGATACTGAGTGAGAAATTCGTTAACAATGTCACAGATCTAGAATTCTCCAGAAAATGTCTAACCCATGTTAAAAACAGACTCACCTGTAGACAGACACATTTTGGAATAGTTTGAAGCTGACGTTGTACCAGTGATATGTCTCTTTGTTATGTGTATCCTTGCTTCAGTCAAAAACAGATGACAGATCGTTAACATGAACTAACTTAGCGAATTAGTCTTTCCGTGAGCTGTCACTCAGTACACTGTCTGTCTATGTGATTGTCACTCTGTGTACTGTCTGTCTATGTGATTGTCACTCTGTGTACTGTCTGTCTATGTGACTGTCACCCTGTGTACTGTCCCTGCGTGTGTTATCCCTCTCTGTCTGCTTGGAGCAGGAAGTCCCCATGGGTTAGGGTCCGATAACAGACCTTAGTGTGTTGACATGATTCAACACAGCTTGTTATCAGTTGTTGCTGATTGCATTCCTATAATCTTCAGTACACACCTCCTATCGGCGTCTGTGGCTTAGACATTGCCAACGGGCTTCTCAACTCCGAGAGGCCAGGTTCGATCTCAAATGCGAGCGATTTGGTAGCAGACCGCCTTGCGTTGGTTTCCACAGGGGTATTTAGAGCCGACCGTGTGTGTGTGTGTGTGCGTGTGCGTGTGTGTAACGGGCCAAACAGTTAACAGTCTGTATCGGCCAGCACCAGGGTATAGAGCTTTATAAAGGACAGCGAAACATAAACCTTAAAACCCGAATTCGACAAAAAAATAAAAGCACTGGACATTAGATCTGTTCGAAATTTACTGGCGTATCATACAGAGACCACATCATAAATAACGAAGTATCATCACTCAACACTTGGCACGTATGAACCTCTGTTAACAAGAGTCAAGAGATGGAATAAGGAAGAGTACGAACATGTAAACTCACAATCTACCCCACACTCTCCAAACCAATACTACAGGGTTCATTAGACGGGGAAAGGAGAACAGACAGACGAAAAAACACCTGGATACATTATTTTCTGATTGAACAATCCACACAAAAACAAGTCCATGGCAACCGACTGTCGAATAGGGAGGGTACTGACAGTCAACAGCAACCGGTGACCCAACAACACTAGCTGTTAAAGGATTGAGATGACGATGATCAGGGAGTGGCCACCAAAACTGGTGACCCAACAACACGAGCTGTTAAAAGATTCAAATGACGATGATCAAGGCGTGACCACTAGCAATTAGTGACCCAACTCTTGAACGAAGTTTTTCGCCAGAAACAGATGTTTGTTAGTTTATTGTGATCGATTTTGTAAAGCTAACATGAACTATTTGCTCTTTCTTGCCCTATTTTTCTCTCTCTCTTTTTTTTTTTTTAAATTTCTTTTCCTACCCCTTTACTAATTAAAGGACAGAGATGACGATGATCAAGGCGTGGCTAACAGGAAGAGATTTATCAGATCAACACTCGATAACAATTTAATTATAACAGTTTGTGTGGGTGTGTGTGTATGTAAGTGTATGTATACGTGTGTAAAGTATATCCTACAGTATCTCATAGTGATAGATGACCTGACGGTACAACTCCTAAAATTCACCCCATCTCCTCGGTCGCGAGATTTCGTTAGGGATTTCTGGTGACACTCCTATAGTCAAGGGGTGTTATTTGTTTCTCGTCTTGAACGTTTTAAGCACATCCAATACAGACGACAGCCACGGCAAGTGGGCGTAAAAATACACAAATAACGTAATGATTGGATACTAATAAACCGTTGCGCCTTCATCGCTTACCCTTGCAGTACTTTTTTTTTTTTTTTTTTTTGCACACAGGCACCTTCAGCGCCTGAGACCTACTCACAACAACAACATTTTGCAGAAACAACAGTCGTTCAAATAAAATAGAAATGAGAAAAGAAATCTGCCTACTTTCGTCTGGGAGACAGTGTGTCGACCCCGTCGAACAAACCCAAGCCACTTTTCGGCATGCTGAGTACAGACGGCGAAGAAATACATCTCATAACACACCTAGAACATAGGGCAATCCTTGAAACCGCTACGAAATGAACCAAAGAAAAACAACTATCAAGAAATGAACCAAACAAACACAGATGACCAGAAATAAACCAAACAAACACAGCTATTAAGAAATAGACCAAACAAACACAGCTACAAAGAAATGAACTAAACGAACACAGCTATCAAGACATGAACCAAATAGCGCTATCAAGAAATGAGTCAAACAAACACATCTACAAAGAAATGAACCAAACAGACACAGATATCAAGAAAAGAACCTAAAGAAAACAGCTATCAAGAAATAGACCTAAGAAACACAGCTATCAAGAAACGGACCAACGAGACACAGCTATAAAGAAATGAACCAAACAGACACAGCTATCAAGAAAAGAACCTAACAAAAACTGCGATCAAGAAAAGGACCAAAGAAACACAGCTACAAAGAAATGAACAAAACAGACACATTTATCAAGAATAGAGCCTAACTAAAACAGCTATCAAGAAATGGACCAAACAAACACAGCTATGAAGAAACTAACCAAACAAACCCAGCTATCACGAAATGAACAAAACAAACATACATGTCAAGAAATGAACAAAACAGTCGCAGACATCAAGAAATTAACAAAACAAACACAAAACAAAATATGAACCAAACAAACACAGCTATAAAGAAATAAATTAAACAAGCATGGCTACAAAGAAATGAACCAAACGAACACAGCTATCAAGAAATTAACTGAACACAGCTAATAAGAATTAAACCAAACAAACACAGGTATCAAGAAATAAAGCGAACAAACACGGCTATCAAGAGATGAACAAAGCAAACCAAGCTATTAAGAAATAAACCAAACAAACACAGCTATCAAGAAATGAATCAAACATACCTACCAAGAAATTAACCAACCACAGCTACTAGAAATTAACTAAATACAGCTATCAAGAGATGAACTAAACAAAAACAGCTATCAAGAAATGAACCAAACAAAAACAGCTGTCAAGAAATGAACCAAATAAACTCAGTTAACAAGAAATAAACCAAACAAACACAACTATCCAGAAATAAACCAAACAAAATATGAACCGAACAAACACAGCTATCAACAAATTTACCAAACAAACACAGCTATTAAAAAATGAGCCAACAAACAGTGAGATATCCAGAAATGAATCAAACAGTGAGATTTTGACAATGAATCAAGCAAAAACTGTGAAATATCAGGAAGAAGCAACAGCCATCTGGTGCTGCCGACAACGTTTACTAAAAATAGACTTAATCAAGCAGGTATTCTGCAGGCAAACTGTTCCAGTAGGTACAACGTCTGCTTTCTGCACGGCCAACTGCGATATCTGCAGCCTCTGTAATCACCAGGATGTTTGTCGGGTCACTAGCTAAATATGTCGGCCATTTGGGCATACCCCTGGCTCCCAGTGTGGGGGTTCTGAATAGAAATAATTATCAAAAGGTTATTGGAAAATCCAACGACAATCTATTAAAGTATAGATCAATATATATTGAAGTATATATGTACATATATATGTATACACACACACACATACACACACACACACACACACACACACACATATATATATATATATATATATATATATATATATATATATATATATATATGGGAGTCGCCGTGGCCGAGCGACTAGACGCTCGCCGCGGATCGGAAGGTAGTGGGTTCGCTCCCTGGCGGAGACGGACTTTTCTTCAAAAATGACCTTGGCTCCCAGGTCGACCCAGCCTTGAGTGGGTACCGGGTGCAATCCCGGAAAGTAGAGGCAGCCGGCGTGATGCTGACCACATCACCCATCTTGTGCCGTTGGTCTATAAAAATATAGGTCTAGCCCTATATGCTCCATACGCCTAAAGGCGTGGAAAGGGTCCTTTACTTTACTTTACTTATATATATATATATATATATATATATATATATATATATATATATATATATATATGTATATATAGTAAATCTATTGAAGTATGAAACGAATTTTCCTGGAAAAATGATTACAATATGTGTGGAAATTTAAAATTAATTATACTAAAATATAGATCAATTATCTATTCAACTGTTGATTCTTCTACTTCGCCTTCACCGCTGTAAGCTCCAGGGAAAGTTCTGGTTCTTCACCTACTTCACTCTTGTCCATGCGTTTTGCGTGAATATCTGTTTTACAGATCTGATTTATTTATATATAAACTGTAGGTTCCCGGTCTATCAGTCATTGGGTCTATCCCCCTTTCCGCCTCCCCAGCCTCCATTATGGGGTCCAGGAAACAGACAGTGAAATGAATCAGGCCCCTGCGGTAAATTTTCTCAGTATGATGCAAGTCTTCAAAATGCCGCCCCTAGTAGCTTCGCACTGGCAGATTAAAAGTTCAAACTGTATTTCAATTTCCCATCTTATGCCATCTCAGTTATGATGTCTCATTGGAGGTTGATAGCATATGAGTGGATGCCGCTTGGTGCAACAAAACCTTGCATATGGTATCACAACGTCTAGTTTGAGAATGGAGGCAGTCTCTGCTGCCTTCCGCTGGCTTGAGAATCAGCTGCACACACATGCCGTGATTGTGACTGACTCACAGAGCATATTGAGAAAAGTGGAGACAAGTATATTCCATGCAGAGTGACAAGCATCACTTCAGAGGTCCTGGGTAGTTAGCATCCTTTGGAAATTCTCTCCGGGTGATGCCGGAGTGCTGGGAAATGAACAGGCAGATAGACTGACCGGCTCTGCACCACTTTGTGGTGAATTGATAGATGACAAGCTAGACGTTATGAGTGCCCTCTGGGAGCAAGTGAATAGTGCGGAAGCGCAAATAGATCATTACGGTCTGAGGTGAATGGCTATGCGATTAGTTACTAGTGGATCTGGCTGACGCTCAACACTGAAGGGATAGGACGAGACGGATATACAATCAGACAGTTACTGGTGCCATCAGAAAGAGAACTCTTCGTTTGCTGCTGAAGCTGGGGACGGAGCGCTCAAGGGGGTGTCTCGAGTGCTATGATGACGATTCTTAATTCAACATTCAATCCCAACCATGTCGCCTGACGCGGTCACATTTCTGTTTCATAGCACTGCGCCACCCTGAAATGAACTGTAGATCATATGGGCTCTCCTAGCAGATTTGGACGCAAGCTGGACGGCTTCGGTCGCTTTAGTGGGAGTTCTCTCCATGGCCGCACTCAAAACAAGTAGCGGAAAGAGTCACGAATCAAACAAGACAGTGAGGTCGACATCAGGGCTGCCAATGCTTGGGTGTGTCCCCCAGATCTGTTTTTTTTTTTTTTTTCCGATCTGTATGCTTTAATGACCGATAAATTTGCGTGGTTAGTGGTAGGTGTTAGGGGTAGGGTGAGGGTTAGGGTTATGGGTTAGGGTTAGGATTAGGGGTAGCGTTAGGGTTGCGGTTAGGGGTAGGGTTAGGGTTAGGGTTAAGGTTAGGTGTAGGGTGAGGGTTACGGTTTTTAGGGTTATGGTTAGGGTTAGGGATAGGGTTAGGTTTAGCGTTAGATGTGACAAATCTGACGCCGTAGTTCCCTATAATCGCGCACAGTCACATACACACTCAAACAGTCGACGGACGGTGGATGCGACTGACACGGACAATTCGCCACCGATTGGGCACCAGCCGACCGCTATTGGCGTCATTTTTGGCAGAATTTCAGTGGAGCCACTCCCACAAGCATCAGATTGTCGGCCACTATTTCGACCAAATTTTCACATCTAACCCTACCCCTACCCCTAACCCTAACCCCTAACCCCTAACCCTACCCCTAACCCTACTTCTAACCCTTCTCAACCCTACACGCAATACGCAGCCCTACACGCAACCGTAGGATGATGATAGACACCCTACGCAGCCCTACTCGCAATCGTAGGATGATGATAGACACCCTACGCAGCCCTACACGCAACCGTATGATGATAGGTTACCCTTGACGCAACCGTACGCAACCCTACACGCACCCGGATGATGATAGGTAAGGATGTCATTTGATTCGTGACTTTTTCCGCTACTTGTTTTGAATGCGGCCAAGGGAGAGAACTCCCACTAAAGCGACCGAAGCCGTCCCGCTTGCGTCCAAATCTGCTAGGAGAGCCCAATTTCTAGACCTGGTCCACCTATAACAAGACCTTCCATTGTTAGCTTACCCAGATTTAGCAAAATTCGCCCACAGTTTCATCACCGATTGCTTCAGTTTGGTCTCCCTGGGAGAAAAATCTGGGTAGTCTGGTGAGGTAGTGCCCAGCACAAAGGGCACCTCCACTACGATGTGTGCCCCAACCCAAGGGTCCAGTGTGGTAATGTCACGGGCATGGTTGAAGGCATACAGGTACACATTCTGCGACGTGTTGGCGTAGGCCGCGACCAAGCGACGGTTGGGACAATAAAAGAAAGCGTCATTGGTGACTAAATTTAACAAGGCTAGGCTGGGATTTCCCGCCTCCTGTCTCAGCATGCTGTATTTGTAAAACATTTTCAGCTCCACAATTAGCCTAGCGATAAATTCAGGTTTGAATAATGTTCCAAGGATGACCGTCAGGCTGGAGTCCAGATCCTGGATGGAAAGATACAGCAAAAAATAATTTTATTAGTGAAACTGTTTGATTTTCAGACGAGCCAGTTGTCAAGATCACACGAAGTAATTGCGTTGTAGACCATTCTAATGACATAACAGCGATCACAAACAATACTGCCAGACCAGAAAGTGTCTTCAACAAACATTAATCAATGAAAGCCATCAAAGTAAGTCTCACGCGCCAAGCTTTGTTTATAATGTCTGTTACTTTGTTGGTCTCTCTCTCTCTCTCTCTCTCTCTCTCTCTCTCTCTCTCTCTCTCTCTCTCTCTCTCTCTCTCTCCCTCCCTCTCTCTCTCTCTGCAAATAGAAAAATACAGAATATAGAAAGCACCCAAGAACTGTAACCATACCATGTGAACTAGGGACTTTATCAAGGGACTTTAGCAGAATGCCGCTAAATAACGTTGACTTGGGACTCTACCATGATACAGCTTAATAACGGTAACTAGGGACTTTATCAGGGTGCCGCTTGACAACGTTAACTAGGGACTCTATAAGGGTGCCGCTTAATAACGTTTACTAGGGACTTTATCAGGATGCCGCTTAATAACGTTGACTAGATACTTTATCAGAATGCCGATTAACAACGTTAACTATGGATTTTATCCGGGTGCCGCTTAATAACGTTAACTAGGGACTCTATCAGGGTGCCGCTTAATAACGTTAACTAGGGACTCTATCAGGGTGCCGCTTGACAACGTTAACTAGGGACTCTATCCGGGTGCCGCTTAATAACGTTAACTAGGGACTCTATCAGGGTGCCGCTTAATAACGTTAACTAGGGACTCTATCCGGGTGCCGCTTAATAACGTTAACTAGGGACTATATCAGGGTGCCGCCTTATTACGTTAACTAGGGATTTTATCGGAATGCCGCTTAATAGCGTTAACTAGGGACTCTATCAGAGTGCCGCCTTATAACGTTAACTAGGGATTTTATCGGGATGCCGCTTAATAACGTTAACTAGGGACTCTATCAGGGATGCCGCTTAATAACGTTAACTAGGGATTTTATCGGAATGCCGCTTAATAACGTTAACTAGGGACTCTATCAGAGTGCCGCCTTATAACGTTAACTAAGGACTCTATCAGGGTGCCGCTAAACAAATTCCTGCATTTTCGACCACATAGTCAAAAGATTGCTAATCCTTCCCGCTTTCACCCCTTCCTCCCCGGAATAAATTTCTTCTGCTACGTCTTTCTTCTGCTGCTGGCGAAGGTGATAAAGCTATGGTGTTGTCAGCTCAGTCTCATGATCGGCCCGTGTCAAGCGTTCGGTCTCCAAGGCGGCGTACAAGTTTCGAGGCAAAACACTAGTAAATTTAGTTCGGATTCTAGGTTGATCGATTTTCGAGGTGTTCGGATTCAAAGTTAACACTATATATTGTCTTACAGAGCAAACCAATAATAATCGACACCGCGTGAAATATTCGCAGTCTATTTCTAAACTATCTGAATTCGACCGGTTGGATTGTGGGTAACCTATCCGTACAAGATGGCATGTTCCCTTGCCGAGACAGAAGAGACCCACCATCACGGATAAATATATATTGTGACTGAGGACAGACCTCATGACTGAGACAAGGGCAGTTTCTTTGTGACCATGTACACAACGTGTACATTCACATTTGACGTGGGACATGACAGCTGTAGAGATCTGTGCAGCTGATTGGTTGTTTAGGTCAGTGTTTCTCAACCTCCCCCCCCCCCCCCCCCCCCCCCCAACTCACGGCCCATCAAGACGTGACAACATTGTCTAAGGGAGCATTTGGTGCTTCCTTAACTCTGACGTAATTTTGTTGTTATTTTAAAGCCCCGCCTTGGCTATTGCCGATGGCCCTAATATAACCCAGCATAAGGGTTAAAGAAGGTTTCTGGTACCTATCCCCGGGTGATCCTCATCTGAATAGTGGCACTTTGTTTCAGTGTGATTTTCTTTTGGTGGTGTTGAAAGTCATCATCATCAGTTCTCATGTGACAGCTAACCAAACACAGAAACAAAAATAAATGTTGATGTTAAATCTAATGCAACAAAATTAGTTTTTTTTTTTAAAACTGCGACAGCTACTGCTGCTTAGAACTTAGAAAATCTAACATCCGTGGCTGGAGCGTTAATTCTGAAAGACGAAGCACTGTTATAACATTGGGGGGGGGGGGGGGGTGTCGATTTCTCTGTGTTTTTTAATTCTTTTTATTATTGATATGGCTAAGAGTCTTTTCACACAAAAAGAAAAACAACAATCTAATATCTCTCTTTAACTCAGACAGGGATATTTGTTTTTCGAGCACATACAAAGGTCAGAAAATGATTGCATTTAATGCCTGGACACAAGTAGTAAAAAGTAAAGTTATTACAGGACCCTTTTCCATGCCTTTAGGCGCATAGGGCATATAGGGCTAGACCTATATTTTTATAGACACAATCGGCACAAGATGGGTGATGCCGCCTTTACTTCCCGGGACTGCACCCGGCACCCACTGGGTGCTGGGTCGACCTGAGAGCCAAGGTCATTTTTTTTTTAAAGTCCGGCTCCGCCAGGGAGCGAACCCACGACCTTCCGATCCGCGGCGAGCGTCTAGCCGCTCGGCCACGGCGACTCACCCTGGACACAAGACTGGCGTTTGTTTGTTTTAGTGTCCAGAAGCCATGAGTTGTTAACTCTTAGGCTCGGTATTATGGATATCGCAACCTTTCGGCCTTGATTCCATTGTAAATACCGTAAATCTGGGAGAAAATGTGGCTTTCCTGCCTACCCTCGGGATTGAACCCGGACCACAAGGAGTTCGTCACCCGGTCTCCGCGCAATCCGGTTTAACCAACTACGCTAGAGAGCCCGGCAAGACTAGCGTTAAAAGCCAACCCTTTCAGCACCGTGGCTTAGGCGTTGCGAGTCTGACGCATAATTCCAACGTACTGCGATCGAAACCCACCGCTGGCTGCGTGGATTGTTATCATAGTATGGAGCGTCGCAGGTTGATCCAGTCTAAAATTAGTACCAGGATGTATGTCATGGGGAAGTAAAGACGGCCGGCGTAATGCTGACCCCTTTACTCACATAATGCCGATAGGTCTGTATAAATATGGGGGAGGGGGGGGGGGGCTCTTCACAATGCCCCATGCGCCCAGGTCGTGAAAATGGAACTTTACTTTATAACGTTGTCAGCTAACGTTTTTAAATCCCACTGGTAATTGATGCCTGTTTGATTCTAAACCTTGTATTGTTTATCATACAGACTGCAATGCTGGAAGACAACAATCACCTACCCTCCCCGGGTAGCTGATTAGACGTACATTTTTGGCTGTCTATCTGGACTTTTCCGCGGCCAATGGGTTGAATGCAGGGCTGCCAAACAGATTTTGTTTGAAAATCCCAGCTAAGCTGAACAAAAACCCAAGAAATACACAAAGAACACACACACACGCACACGCACACGCACACACACACACACACACCCACACACACACACCCACACACACACACACACAAACCCAGATTGTTAAAAAGTACAAACGTTACGAAACCAAACATTTACCATCTTTTATGTAAGGATATATTTAAAAAAAAATTTTTTAATGTTAACCCAAGCGTCCAATCTGGGGGTAAAAAACACATCATTGGCAGCCCTGGGAAAAACACTGGTTTAGGGAAATGAACTGGGATGATTTTGAACCAGACTCGTACAACTACATCGCGCTTGCCTGCAGGTTCGAAGGTCACTGGGTTGAGGTCCTGACAGAGCCAGATTTTGTTTTTTCTCAAAATGACCTTGACCCCCAGTTTGCCCTAGCCTTAAATGGGTACCAGGTAAAGGTATGGGAAGTAAATGTTGACGGCGTGATGGTCCACATCACATCCACCGAGTGCCTATTCGTCTATTAAAAAGATAATTAACGGTGTATGCTCAGTAGGCTTGACTCCTCTCCGAATGATGGGTCTGAATAATCGCATGTAAAAATAGACCAGTTATTTTCACGAACTAGGTCACGTTCCATTCATAAATTTTTTAGACTCGTCTGCTGTCCGGGGGGGGGGGGGGGGGGTTTATGGCTATGTTGTTTCCTTTCTGGCTTGTCTTGCATTTATGTTTTTCTGCCAAGAAAGAGATGCCCGTGACATTGGTTGCAGCACTCTCTAGGGGAGTTTGTGGGTTGGACCCAGTTTCTAAATGTTTTTGTAGTGTTAAAGGCGATGGCGTGCTTAAATATGCAACACGCGATTTCAACGGCATTGCCGAACACCCCCTAGCAGTGTGCGACGGTCGGGTGACTGGAGGTCGACCAATCAAAACTGAGCTAGTGTGTAACGTGGGAGGGGGGGGGGATTATCGTGGAACTGACCAATATACCCTCATAGGGCCTCAATGGTGTGTAAAAGTAGGATGTATTTCCGGCACGTATGGCGGGAAGACCATTAGCTCCGACACAGATTAGCAATAATGTTCTACCGATTGAAACACTGGCAGCTGTAGATGTTAGACCTGCTGTTTTTATATATTTAAATGAATTAAGGTTAGCCCTAACCCTAAAACTCAAACAACTGAAGGGTTGTGAATGCAACGCAAACGGAAGCAACTATTTAGGCCCTGCAAGGGTTGGTTTTTGTTACCAAGATCATTCAGACCCATCATTCGGTGGAGAGTCGAGTCCTTTACTTACATGCAAACACACCAAACGTCAGGGCGGAGAGAACGAGCTGAAACAGTTACCTGGTCGTTAAGAAGCGGAGGTGACCGTCTAAAGTTGTAGGTGGCCGGAAGAGCCAGGGCGAGTCCATAGGTACCTGCGTCTTTATTGTTTCCTGTGATAATGTCACACGGCTTTAGGTCTGTGAACAGATAAGTGATCTCGTCACAAGGCTCATCTTATCACACCAATCATCCTATCACAAGCATAGGTGTAGAACGTCTCTTCACATGTTTAATCTCATCACACTTATCATACAATCACATGTATCACCTCATTACATGTATCATCTGATCACATGTATCATCTTACCACATGTATCATCTTAAAATATTTATCACATTATAATCTCATTACATGTATCACTATATCACAAACTCACGTGTAGAACGTATCATCATATGAATCATCTCATTACATGTATCATATCATCACATTTATTATCACATTTATCACTTCATTACATGTATTATCTGATCACATATATCATCTTACCACATGTATCATGTCCTAACATTTATTACTTCGTCACATTTATAATCTCATCACATGTATCACCACATCACAAACGCTTGTGCAGAATGTATCATCACATGTATCATCTCAACACATGTAACGTCTCAATACTTGTATCAACTAATCCGATGTATAATCTGATCACTTATGTCATCTTATTACATGTATCATCCTATCAGATGTGTCCCCTTATCACATGTATTTCCTCATCACATGTATCACCTGCTCACATGTATAATTTTATCACATGTATCATCTGATAACATTCACACATGTAGAATGTCTCATCACATGTATCACCTCCTCACATGTATAATTGTATCACATGTATCATCTGATAACATTCACACCCTTAGAACGTCTCATCACATGTATCACCTCCTCACATGTATAATTGTATCACATGTATCATCTGATAACATTCACACATGTAGAACGTCTCATCACATGTAACACCTCCTCACATGTATAATTTTATCACATGTATCATATTATAACATTCACACATGTAGAACGTCTCATCACATGTATCACCTCCTCACATGTATAATTGTATCACATGTATCATCTGATAACATTCACACCTTTAGAACGTCTCATCCCATGCATAATATCATCATGTGTATCCAATCATCATATGCATCCCCTCATCACATATATACCACATTATCATCTTGTCACACGTATCACCGCATCACATGTATCATCTTATCACATTTATCATCTCTTCTCATGACAGTATCATCTCATCACATGCACACTTGTAGAACGACTCATCACATGTATCATCTCATCACATGTATCATCTCATCACATATATCATCTCATCTCGTCAGATGTATCATCTCAACAACATGCAACGTGTAAAACATTTCATCGCATGTTTCACCTCATCACATGTATCACCTCATCACATGTATCACCTCATCACACGCATCATCTCGTCACATGTTTCAACTTATCACATACAAACATGTCGAACGTCTGATCACATGTATCATCTCATCACACTATGACAACTGCTTTTCTCACAGTCAGGACACTAGTCAGAGAAACCACCGCTGGCAGAAAGAGTGTTAAGTGCTTTGAGGTGGGTTATCTTCATAGCGCTCCGAACACTTTCACGGGTATTCAGATTCACTACCTGTGATCAGCTTAACCACCAGTGCCCATGACACTGGTGCTTCACTCACCTACTGTGTCTAGTGATACCTTTGGGCCACTCACCTCCAGTGTCCAGTGACACATGTGTCCCACTCACCTCCAGTGTCCAATGACACCTGTGGTACACTCACCTCTAGTCTTCAGAGAAACGCGTGATCCGTTCACCACCAGTGTCCAGAGACACATGCGATCTACTCAATTCCAGTGTCCAATGACATTTGTGATCCACTCACCTCCAGTGTCCAATGACATTTTTGGTCCACTAACCTCCAGTCTCCAGTGACATCTGTAGTCCACTCACCTCCAGTCTCCAGTGACGTCTGTGGTCCACTCACCTCCAGTCTCCAATGACATTTTTGGTCCACTAACTTCCAGTCTCCAATGACATCTGTGGTCCACTCACCTCCAGTTTCCAATGACATCTGTGGTCCACTCACCTCCAGTCTCCAATGACATCTGTGGTCCACTCAAATCCAGTCTCCAATGACATCTGTGGTCCACTCACCTTCTGTATTCAGTGACACCTGTGGCCTATGACATCTGTTGTCCACTCACCTCCAGTCTCCATTGACATCCGTGGTCCACTCACCTCCAGTCTCCAATGACATCTGTGGTCCACTTACCTTCAGTCTCCAATGACATCTGTGGTCCACTCACCTCCAGTATCCTGTGACTACTCTGATCCACTCACCTCCTGTGTCCAGTAACACCTGTTGTCCACTCACCTTCAGTATTCAATGACACCTGTGGTCAATGACTACTGTGGTCCACTCACCTCCAGTGTCCAGCGACCACTGTGGTCCACTTACCTCCAGTGTCCAGTGACTACTGTGGTCCACTTACCTCCAGTGTCCAGTGACTACTGTGGTCCACTTACCTCCAGTGTCCAGTGACTACTCTGATCCACTCACCTCCAGTGTCCAGTGACTACTGTGGTCCACTTACCTCCAGTGTCCAGTGACTACTGTGGTCCACTTACCTCCAGTGTCCAGTGACTACTCTGATCCACTCATCTCCAGTGTCCAGTAACTACTGTGATCCACTTACCTCCAGTCTCCAGTGACTACTGTGGTCCACATACCTCCAATGTCAAGTGACCATGTGATCCTCTCACCTCTGTATTCTGTGACTATTCTGATCCACTCACCTCCTGTGTCCAGTGACACCTTTTGTCCACTGACCTATAATGTCTAGTGACCATGTGATGCCCTCACCTCATGTGTCGAGTGACACCTGTGGTCCACTCACCTCCTGTGTCCAGTGACACCTGTGGGTCCTTGGTCAGAAAGTACCCGTCAGTGGTAGCGACAGTCAGGTAGACAAATGTTGACGTCATGATCAGGTGCTGCAAGGCAAGGTCAGCAGCGTCCACCTGGAGGTAAAGGTTGGTAACAAATGTGAGTGTGATCTCCAACTGATCACCAAAGTGACCTGCAAGCTGACCAGGAAACTGGTGAGCAAGACATTGGAGTATGATAGGTGAGACACTGGTGTATGATAGGTGAGACACTTGGGTATGATAGGTGGGACACTGGTGTATGATAGGTGAGACACTGGTGTATGATAGGTGAGACACTGGTGTATGATAGGTGAGACACTGGGGTATGATAGGTGAGACACTGGTGTATGATAGGTGAGACACTGTGGTATGCTATGCAATACACTGGGGTATGATAGGTGAGACACAGGGGTATGATAAGTGAGATACTGGGGTATGCTATGTAATACACTGGGGTATGATAGGTGATGCACTGGGGTATGATAGTTGAGACACTGGGGTATGATAGGTGAGACACTGGGGTATGATAGGTGAGACACTGGTGTATGATAGGTGAGATACTGGTGTATGATAGGTGAGACACTAGGGTAAGTTACGTGAGACATGGTGTGTGCTGAATCATACAAGAGGGTGTGATTGGTTAGACAACGGGGTTTGCTAGGTGAGACAGTGAGGTGTGCTGGGTGAGGCAATGTAGTGTGATGGGTGAGACAGTGAGGTATGCTGGGTGAGGCAATGTAGTGTGATGGGTGAGACAGTGAGGTGTGGTGGGTGAGGCAATGTAGTGTGATGGGTGAGACAGTGAGGTGTGCTGGGTGAGGCAATGTAGTGTGATGGGTGAGCCAGTGAGGTGTGCTGGGTGAGACAGTGAGGTGTGCTGTGTGATGGGTGAGACAATGTAGTGTGATGGGTGAGACAATGTAGTGTGATGGGTGAGACAATGTAGTGTGATGGGTGAGACAATGTAGTGTGATGGGTGAGACAATGTAGTGTGATGGGTGAGACAATGTAGTGTGATGGGTGAGACAATATAGTGTGATGGGTGAGGCAATGTAGTGTGATGGGTGAGGCAATGTAGTGTGATGGGTGAGGCAATGTAGTGTGATGGGTGAGACAATGTAGTGTGATGGGTGAGGCAATGTAGTGTGATGGGTGAGGCAATGTAGTGTGATGGGTGAGGCAATGTAGTGTGATGGGTGAGACAATGTAGTGTGATGGGTGAGACAATGTAGTGTGATGGGTGAGACAATGTAGTGTGATGGGTGAGACAATGTAGTGTGATGGGTGAGACAATGTAGTGTGATGGGTGAGGCAATGTAGTGTGATGGGTGAGACAATGTAGTGTGATGGGTGAGACAATGTAGTGTGATGGGTGAGGCAATGTAGTGTGATGGGTGAGACAATGTAGTGTGATGGGTGAGGCAATGTAGTGTGATGGGTGAGACAATGTAGTGTGATGGGTGAGACAAGGGGGTGTGCTGTGTGAGACAGTGAGGTGTGCTGTGTGAGGCAATGTAGTGTGATGGGTGAGACAAAAGGGTAGGTGTGATGGAATCTGCTACTGGCTGTAGAATGTTACAGATATAGTGTCTTTAGGCCAGATTTAGATATTGTTAGATATTGTGAGGACCCTTTTTGAGCGAGTGAACAGTGCGGAGGCGCACATAGATCATTACGGTTTAAGGGGAATGGCACTGTGAGGAGTTACCAGGGGATCTGGCCGACGCTCAACACTCAGGGGAAGTATGAGACGGATATACAATCAGACTGTTACTGGTACCATCGGAATTCTAACTCTTTTTCTTGCTGCTGAAGATGGGTACTGAGTACTCATGGGAGTGTCCAGAGTGCTGTGATGTCGATTGCTGATTTAACATTCAACACTTATGTATTCCATCGTTAGTATGTTAAAAATAAATATTGCGACACTGTGCAACTGTTGTGGTTGTTATACTATTGTTAAGGTTAGTTACGTATCCTTTACAGGACGTTGCAGAACCAACCCTAGCAACACCTGGCTGTTGTGTGGTTTCTCTAGGCAAATTTACGTCCAGTAGTTTGCCATTGCCTTCTGGACGGTCAGCTTATTGATACCACTGTCGAAACCAACGCAAGGCACATGGCCTGCAGCTGGGTTTGAACCCGGCACCCCGGCATTACAAAGCGTTCGCATTGACTTAGCCACAGAGCCCACTATACTACTGTACTCTTAGCATTACTACCTCACTCTTTCATAATTCCAATGATTATTACCTGATCGCCTGGGGTGTAGGCTTATTATATCCCCACACAGAAAAGGAACTTTAACGTCTCATATTCTTCGCTGTCATTCACCTGTCTCCTTAAAATCCCCATGTTACAGCTATGAAAACGGGAGGTGACGGATAGGACACTCGGGTGTGATGGGTAGAACAACGGGGTGAGATAAGTAAGATAATGGGATGTCATGGGTAGAACAACGGGGTGTGATAAGTAAGATAATGGGATGTGATGGGTAGAACAACGGGGTGTGATAAGTAAGTTGATGGGATGTGATGGGTAGAACAACGGGGTGTGATAAGTAAGATAATGGGATGTGATGGGTAGAACAACGGGGTGTGATAAGTAAGATAATGGGATGTGATGGGTAGAACAACGGGGTGTGATAAGTAAGATAATGGGATGTGATGGGTAGAACAACGGGGTGTGATAAGTAAGATTATGGGATGTGATGGGTAGAACAACGGGGTGTGATAAGTAAGATATGGGATGTGATGGGTAGAACAACGGGGTAAGTAAGATAATGGGATGTGATGGGTAGAACAACGGGGTGTGATAAGTAAGATTATGGGATGTGATGGGTAGAACAACGGGGTGTGATAAGTAAGATAATGGGATGTGATGGGTAGAACAACGGGGTGTGATAAGTAAGATAATGGGATGTGATGGGTAGAACAACGGGGTGTGATAAGTAAGATAATGGGATGTGATGGGTAGAACAACGGGGTGTGATAAGTAAGATAATGGGATGTGATGGGTAGAACAACGGGGTGTGATAAGTAAGATAATGGGATGGGATGTGATGGTGTAGTAACAAATGGGTTGTGATGGGTGATAAGTAAGATAATGGGATGTGATGGGTAGAACAACGGGTTGTGATAAGTAAGATAATGGGATGTGATGGGTAGAACAACGGGGTGTGATAAGTAAGATAATGGGATGTGATGGGTAGAACAACGGGGTGTGATAAGTAAGATAAATGGGATGTGATGGGTAGAACAACGGGGTGTGATAAGTAAGATAATGGGATGTGATGGGTAGAACAACGGGGTGTGATAAGTAAGATTATGGGATGTGATGGGTAGAACAACGGGGTGTGATAAGTAAGATAATGGGATGTGATGGGTAGAACAACGGGGTGTGATAAGTAAGATTATGGGATGTGATGGGTAGAACAACGGGGTGTGATAAGTAAGATAATGGGATGTGATGGGTAGAACAACGGGGTGTGATAAGTAAGATAATGGGATGTGATGGGTAGAACAACGGGGTGTGATAAGTAAGATAATGGGATGTGATGGGTAGAACAACGGGGTGTGATAAGTAAGATAATGGGATGTGATGGGTAGAACAACGGGGTGTGATAAGTAAGATAATGGGATGTGATGGGTAGAACCACGGGTTGGGATAAGTAAGATAATGGGATGTGATGGGTAGAACCACGGGTTGTGATAAGCAAGATAATGGGATGTGATGGGTAGAACCACGGGTTGTGATAAGCAAGATAATGGGATGTGATGGGTAGAACCACGGGTTGTGATAAGCAAGATAATGGGATGTGATGGGTAGAACAACGGGTTGTGATAAGCAAGATAATGGGATGTGATGGGTAGAACAACGGGTTGTGATAAGCAAGATAATGGGATGTGATGGGTAGAACAACGGGTTGTGATAAGCAAGATAATGGGATGTGATGGGTAGAACCACGGGTTGTGATAAGCAAGATAATGGGATGTGATGGGTAGAACAACGGGTTGTGATAAGCAAGATAATGGGATGTGATGGGTAGTACAACGGGTTGTGATAAGCAAGATAATGGGATGTGATGGGTAGAACAACGGGTTGTGATAAGTAAGATAATGGGATGTGATGGGTAGAACAACGGGTTGTGATAAGTAAGATAATGGGATGTGATGGGTAGAACCACGGGTTGTGATAAGTAAGATAATGGGATGTGATGGGTAGAACCACGGGTTGTGATAAGCAAGATAATGGGATGTGATGGGTAGAACAACGGGTTGTGATAAGCAAGATAATGGGATGTGATGGGTAGAACAACGGGTTGTGATAAGCAAGATAATGGGATGTGATGGGTAGAACCACGGGTTGTGATAAGCAAGATAATGGGATGTGATGGGTAGAACCACGGGTTGTGATAAGTAAGATAATGGGATGTGATGGGTAGAACCACGGGGTGTGATAAGTAAGATAATGGGATGTGATGGGTAGAACAACGGGTTGTGATAAGTAAGATAATGGGATGTGATGGGTAGAACCACGGGTTGTGATAAGTAAGATAATGGGATGTGATGGGTAGAACCACGGGTTGTGATAAGTAAGATAATGGGATGTGATGGGTAGAACAACGGGGTGTGATAAGTAAGATTATGGGATGTGATGGGTAGAACAACGGGGTGTGATAAGTAAGATAATGGGATGTGATGGGTAGAACAACGGGGTGTGATAAGTAAGATTATGGGATGTGATGGGTAGAACACCGGGGTGTGATAAGTAAGATAATGGGATGTGATGGGTAGAACAACGGGGTGTGATAAGTAAGATAATGGGATGTGATGGGTAGAACAACGGGGTGTGATAAGTAAGATAATGGGATGTGATGGGTAGAACAACGGGGTGTGATAAGTAAGATAATGGGATGTGATGGGTAGAACAACGGGTTGGGATAAGTAAGATAATGGGATGTGATGGGTAGAACCACGGGTTGGGATAAGTAAGATAATGGGATGTGATGGGTAGAACCACGGGTTGTGATAAGCAAGATAATGGGATGTGATGGGTAGAACCACGGGTTGTGATAAGCAAGATAATGGGATGTGATGGGTAGAACAACGGGTTGTGATAAGCAAGATAATGGGATGTGATGGGTAGAACAACGGGTTGTGATAAGCAAGATAATGGGATGTGATGGGTAGAACAACGGGTTGTGATAAGCAAGATAATGGGATGTGATGGGTAGAACAACGGGTTGTGATAAGCAAGATAATGGGATGTGATGGGTAGAACCACGGGTTGTGATAAGCAAGATAATGGGATGTGATGGGTAGAACAACGGGTTGTGATAAGCAAGATAATGGGATGTGATGGGTAGAACAACGGGTTGTGATAAGCAAGATAATGGGATGTGATGGGTAGAACAACGGGTTGTGATAAGTAAGATAATGGGATGTGATGGGTAGAACCACGGGTTGTGATAAGTAAGATAATGGGATGTGATGGGTAGAACCACGGGTTGTGATAAGTAAGATAATGGGATGTGATGGGTAGAACCACGGGTTGTGATAAGCAAGATAATGGGATGTGATGGGTAGAACAACGGGTTGTGATAAGCAAGATAATGGGATGTGATGGGTAGAACCACGGGTTGTGATAAGCAAGATAATTGGATGTGATGGGTAGAACCACGGGTTTTGATAAGTAAGATAATGGGATGTGATGGGTAGAACCACGGGGTGTGATAAGTAAGATAATGGGATGTGATGGGTAGAACAACGGGTTGTGATAAGTAAGATAATGGGATGTGATGGGTAGAACCACGGGGTGTGACAAGTAAGATAATGGGATGTGATGGGTAGAACCACGGGTTGGGATAAGTAAGATAATGGGATGTGATGGGTAGAACCACGGGTTGTGATAAGTAAGATAATGGGATGTGATGGGTAGAACCACGGGTTGTGATAAGCAAGATAATGGGATGTGATGGGTAGAACCACGGGTTGGGATAAGTAAGATAATGGGATGTGATGGGTAGAACCACGGGTTGTGATAAGCAAGATAATGGGATGTGATGGTAGAACAACGGGTTGTGATAAGCAAGATAATGGGATGTGATGGTAGAACCACGGGTTTGGATAAGTAAGATAATGGGATGTGATGGGTAGAACCACGGGTTGTGATAAGTAAGATAATGGGATGTGATGGGTAGAACCACGGGGTGTGATAAGTAAGATAATGGGATGTGATGGGTAGAACCACGGGGTGTGATAAGTAAGATAATGGGATGTGATGGGTAGAACCACGGGTTGGGATAAGTAAGATAATGGGATGTGATGGGTAGAACCACGGGTTGTGATAAGTAAGATAATGGGATGTGATGGGTAGAACCACGGGGTGTGATAAGTAAGATAATGGGATGTGATGGGTAGAACCACGGGGTGTGATAAGTAAGATAATGGGATGTGATGGGTAGAACCACGGGGTTGTGATAAGTAAGATAATGGGATGTGATGGGTAGAACACTTGTTTGTAATGGGAGAACAACATTATTTGATGGGTAAGAGATTCGGATGTGATGGGTGGGTTCACTGGGTGGATTACTGGGTTTTGATGGGAGGGACGTGATGATAACACTGTGGTGTTTAAGGTAAGACACTGGGGTGTGATGGGAAGGAAGGACACTTTGATTTGATGAGTAGGGCACTGTGATGTATACGTAGCGCACTGTGATGTTTACCTAGGGCACTGTGATGTTTGCGTAGGGCACTGGGATGTTCATGTAGGGCACTGTGATGTTTACGTAGGGCACTGTGATGTTTACGTACAGCACTGTGATGTTCACGTAGGGCATTGTCATGTTTACATAAGGCACTGTGATGTTTATGTAGGGCACTGTGATGTTCAGGTAGGGCACTGCGATGTTAACGTAGGGCACTTCGATGTTCACGTAGGGCACTTCGATGTTCACGTAGGGCACTGTGATGTTCAGGTAGGGCACTGTGATGTTCAGGTAGGGTACTGTGATGTTCAGGTAGGGCACGGTGATGTTTACGTATGGAACCTAATATGACGGGTAGGACAACAGGTGTGATGGGTAGGTTATAGAAGCGTTAATAGGCAGTACACTAGGGTGTAATGGTTACGTTAACAGGCTGTGATATTAAAGAACTGGTGTGTAACCAAATCTGTGCTCGACTAAGTTCATTGCCAGGATTAAATCTCCATAGTCAGACAGTTGTGTCTCTACAGGAGACATTTTTACAGATACATATTTGTAAAGAGCCTTACTACAATAGACGTGTATTTCTGTCACAAATCGAAGTGTATTTATACTACAAAGTGACATGTCTTTATGCCATAAAGTGAAGTGTGTTTATGCTATAAATCGACGTGTTGATTTTACAAAGTGACTGTATTTATATCATAAAGTAACTGTTGGTCAAAGTGAGGTGTATTTATGTCGCAAATGCACAAGTATGTGTACCAAAAAGTAAAGTGTATTTATGTCACAAATGCACATGAATGTATAACACAAAGTGAAGTGAATTTATGCTGCCAATATTTATAAATGTTTGTATCTGTCTGTATTGTAAAGCATTTTCGCATTATACGTTTTTATACAGACAACAAAAAATGATGAATTCAATGCACATCACATTCTGCGGTGCACAGCTAAATAAAAAGAAAAGCTAAACCAACCTCAGAAACAGCTAAACCAACCTCAGAAAGCTAAACTAACCTCAGAAACAGCTGAAACAACCCCAGAAACAGCTAAATAAACCTCAGAAACAGCTAAAACAAGCCCAGAAACAGCTAAACCAACCTCAGAAACAGCTAAAACAACCCAAGAAACAGCTAAAACAAGCCCAGAAACAGCTAAAACCAACCTCAAAAACAGCTAAACCAACCTGTCTCAGACACTGGGCAGCAGCAGTTTGGTTATCTGTTGGACAGTTCAGTCTTCTGGCTAGTTCAAGTGCTGCTGTCAACGAGGCCTGTGTGCTTCGGTGAACAAATCTTAGTTTTGGAGATCCGCCCTAGGGAACAATGTTTAAGAGGCACTTGTTTATATCAGTACCACTGTAGTCACATACCATGTGTAACATAATGAAGGTGGCCATTTAGCAACATATTTAAGTATAGAAATAGTCACATGAGTCACACATAACAGTATAGAGGTAGTCACATATAACATTACAGAGAAATTCACATCACATTTATATACCAGTGCAATGGTAGTCACGTTACGCATACGTAACAGTGCAGTGGTAGTGAAAAAAAGTCAGATATCAGTCAAGTGGTAGTCACATCACGCCTACGTAACAATGCAGTAATAGTTCAAGTCGAATATACACATGACGTGTAACAATGCAAAGATAGTCATACAAGACTTATGTAATAGTGTAGAGGTAGTCACAAAAGATATGTGTAACAGTGCAAAGGTAGTAACAAACGACATGTGCAGAAGTAGTCACAAAAGACGTGTAACAGTGCAGAGGTAATCGCAAACGACATGTGTAACAGTGCAGAGGTAGTCACAAAAGACATGTAACAGTGCAAAGGTATTCACAAAAGACATGTGCAACAGTGCAGAGATAGTCACAAAAGACATCTGTAACAGTGGAGAGGTAGTCACAAAAGACATGTGTAACAGTGTAGAGGTAGTCACAAAAGACATGTGTAACAGTGCAGAGATAGTCACAAAAGACATGTGTAACAGTGGAGAGGTAATCACAAAAGACATGTTTAACAGTGCAGAGATAGTCACAAAAGACATGTGTAACAGTGCAAAGGTAGTCACAAAAGACATGTGTAACAGTGCAAAGGTAGTCACAAAAGACATGTGTAACAGTGCAGAGATAGTCACAAAAGACATGTGTAACAGTGCAAAGGTAGTCACAAAAGACATGTGTAACAGTGCAGAGGTTGTCACACGGCATATAGTGTTCTACTAATGTGTCTGTGCCAGTTTATGGGTCACATTGACATCTAGTGGCTTGTTGGAGCATACAGTGAGTCTGCGATATTTGTGTCCGGAGTTCATCTACCGGTGACCTACATGATTTTTGCATCTAGTGGGTTGGTGGAGCAGAGAGTGGGTCTGTGGCACTCATGTTCACGGGTTGTCTGCTGCTAATACACACAATTCAGGCACCTAGTGGCTTGGTGGAGTGTAGTATCTGTTGTGTCAGTGTCAGTGTCACTGTAGAAGATTTGGTCGTCTTACTGACCGTACAGCGTGAAGCCTGATGTGGGTGTAAAATTTGTTGTTGTTGTTGTTGGTCGCATGACGTGGCCCTGTGACTGTCGGCACAGCGTTCAGCCTGACGAGATCCTGTTACTGTCGGCACAGCATTCAGCCTGACGAGATCCTGTTACTGTCGGCACAGCGTTCAGCCTGACGTGACCCTGTTACTGTCGGCACAGCGTTCAGCCTGAAGTCGCCCTGTTACTGTCGGCACAGCGTTCAGCCTGACGAGATCCTGTTACTGTAGGCACAGCGTTCAGCCTGACGAGATCCTGTTACTGTCGGCACAGCGTTCAGCCTGACGAGATCCTGTTACTGTCGGCACAGCGTTCAGCCTGACGAGATCCTGTTACTGTCGGCACAGCGTTTATCCTGACGTGACCCTGTTAATGTCGGCACGGCGTTCAGCCTGACGTGACCCTGTTACTGTCGGCACAGCGTTCAGCCTGACGTGGCCCTGTCACTGTCTTCACAGCGTTCAGCCTGACGTGGCCCTGTTACTGTCGGCACAGCGTTTAGCCTGACGAGATCCTGTTACTGTCGGCACAGCGTTTAGCCTGACGAGATCCTGTTACTGTCGGCACAGCGTTCAGCCTGACATGATCCTGTTACTGTCGGCACAGCGTTTAGCATGACGTGACCCTGTTACTGTCGGACAGTGTTCAGGCTATCGTGATCCTGCTACTTTCGGACAGCGTTCGTTCAGCCTGACGTGGTCATGTTACTATCTATACGTACTATATGTTACTATCCACCTCTTGATGGCAAAGCATGTCCGAGACGTAACCGCGACACGGAAGCATACAGTGCTGAGAAAAACCAACAAGACGAATACCAATTTGAACTGTGAGAGTATAGGACATATGGTCTTCATTGATTGACAGCACACCAAGATATCGTCCATATAAGGGTGTTTACTGATTGACGGAACACCAAGATGTCATCCATGTGTGGGTGTTTAATGATTGACAGCACACTGAGATGTCATCTATACATGGGTGTTTAATGACTGACAGCATGCCGAGATGTCATTTCTACGTGGGTGTTTAATGATTGACAGTACACTGAGATATCATTCTTACACGGGTGTTTAAGGATTGACAGCACAGGGAGATGGCATTCATACATGGGTTTTTTATGATTGACAGCATGCTGAGATGTCATCCATAGATGAGTGTTTAATGATTGACAGCTTGTCGATATGTCATTTATACATGGGTGTTTACTGACAATGAGCCAAGATGGCATTCATACATGAATTTTTACTGACAATAAGCCGAGATGTTACTCATACATGGATGTTTACTGACAATGTGTTGAGATGTCATTCATGCATGGATGTTTACTGACAATATGCCGAGATATCCTAGATGTAGACAGGATGGGAATCACTACCGGATCTCCTGGAGATATACAATTTTTCACGGAAAAATAACACACAGACATAGAAACTGACATGTTGGAAGTGACGTCACACAGTTACCTGAACGATGGCGTTGTTGAACAGGTTCCGGGTCAACGGAGACAGCAACATCAGCGATACGATGTCAGCCCCGAAAGCTTGGCCAAAAACAGTGATCTTGTTTGGATCTCCACCAAAGTTTCTCATGTTGTCTTTGATCCAAGTCAGGGCCAGGGTGATGTCCAACAACCCCATGTTTCCGGGAGACTCAGGGATGCCCAGATACAGGAAGCCAAAGGCACCAAGTCTGGAAAATATTGGTTTGTTAATTAAATGACATAAATGAACGTACACATATACACAATGGAAATGAAAAAGTTGATAGGTTGGCTGGATCCGCTATCACTACCGACGGTCAGCCTATGGATCATGCTGATATTATTAATGCCCTCAGAGAAATGAGAATGATAGAGGAATTTGGTGGCAGTGAATGCACATGAATCGCCAGAATGGCAGACTTGGGAATTAAGTTCGGCATAGCGAAACAAGAGACGCACACCAGACACACCAGTAGACTTGTTAATCAACATAGAACTAGTACTATTAGCCATCGGACGTTGGTGTTCATACTGGGGGGAGGATCTGAGCACCTATGGACATGTCCGGAGTGCAATGATGATAACCTAACTAACTAACTAACTAACTAACTAACTAACTAACTAACTAACTAACTAACTAACTAACTAACTAACTAACTAACTAACTAACTAACTAACTAACTAACTAACTAACTAACTAACTAACTAACTAACTAACTAACTAACTAACTAACTAACTAACTAACTAACTAACTAACTAACTAACTAACTAACTAACTAACTAACTAACTAACTAACTAGCTAGCTAGCTAGCTAGCTAGCTAGCTAACTAACTAACTAACTAACTAACTAACTAACTAACTAACTAACTAACTAACTAACACATATACGCAAACAACACATACACAGACATTACAGACGCACACACACCCACGCCAACCCATTTGGAATCATCTGGAAATATATATAACAACATCTGAACCAAGACATAAGCATACATGCATGCACACAAAGTTAGTTTTGTATCCATTCCAGGACGTTACAGAATCAACCACTGAATTGTGGGGCTGTTGTGGTTTTTCAGCAGTTTGCCATTGCAACTGCAAGGTCGTTACCACTGCTGCTCTCGATAACACTGTCAAAACCAACACAAGGCGGTCTGTTGCCAAGTCGCCGGCAGCTGGTATCGAACCCGGCACCTCGACATTATGATGAAGCACGTTTGCAACGCCTAAACCACAGATGCCGACAAATACGAACAAAGAATCACTACATAACTAAACACACACACACACACACACACACTCATCATCATCAGATGCCTTGCCGACTGGCGTGGGCGATCATGCCTCTTCATAATTCACGATCTCCTGCAGCATGTATCAGTTCGTGTGCCGACATACCTCCATGCCATGCAACAAGACTGTCAAGCATCTTCTCTCGTTGTCTTCCTCTATCCCTGCTTCCACAGATCTTTCCAGTGGTCACAAGTTCTATTTTCCCTCTTCTCATAACATGGCAAAAAAATTATGACTGTCTCCTTCTGATGTCTGTGATAAGTTGCCTTCGGGCTCCGGCCTCTTTCAAAACCTCTTGGTTGCTCTTTTACACACACTCATACACGTGTAAACCAGAAAACACTTATGGTTGTTTTGAAAATATTTAGTATGCAGACTATGATGAGGTGGTCAAGTGTGTGAGCGATTCTACTGAAATATGGACGGTTCCAGACAAATTGCCAGCTTATGACCATAACATCGTAACAACCACGTAGTATAAAAAGCATCTGATTCAGGATATGCCATGCCCTTTGCACAATGACAGGCGTGTCCCTGAAATGGCAGCAGATGCAACTCCTTTAAGTCGTTGATTGTGACCGGTACCATCAGTACTGGGACTCTGCGCTAGGATGCTGAAGATGAGGACGAAGCATGCATGGGAATGCCACGAGTGCTGTGATGTCAATTCTTGACCAAACTCAACTGTAAGTGCCTGAATTATACAGAATTTCCTAAGTTAATTGTATTGTGCATTACCAACTGTCGTTTTTCTCAATGAGGTTAGCATGAGGGCAGTAGCGGATAGTATGGTAGCGGGCACGAGAGGCAAAGTCCGGCCAGCACAGGGGGAGGGGGGGGGGGGGGGGGAGTTGATACAGGATGTGCGGAGACCTGATCAAACAACAGGATACCTATAATAGACTACCAAGCCACAGTATAACCGTAATACATGATCAAAGAACAGGATGCCTTACAAAAAAGACCAACCACAGTATAGTGTTTGATCAAACAACGGTTTACCTGTAGTATTTGATCAAACAGCAGCTTACCTGTAAAACTTGATCAAACAACAGTTTACCTGTAACACTTGATCAAACAACAGTTTACCTGTAATACTTGATCAAACAACAGTTTACCTGTAATACTTGATCAAACAGCAGCTTACCTGTAAAACTTGATCAACCAGCAATTTATCTGTCATACTTGATCAATCAACAGTTTACCTGTAATACTTGATCAAACAGCAGTTTATCTGCCATACTTGATCAAACAACAGTTTACCTGTTATACTTGATCAAACAACAGTTTACCTGTAATACTTGATCAAACAACAGTTTACATGTAATACTTGATCAAATAGCAGTTTATCTGTAATACTTGCCCGGCTATATAGCGTAGTTGGCTAAACCTGACTGCGCGGTGACCGGTCGACGAACTCCTTGTGGTCCGGGTTCACTTCCGGGGGGAGGCAGAAAAGCCACATTTCTCCCAGATTTACGGTAAATACAATGGAATCAAGGCCGAAAGGTTGCGATATCTATAATACCCAGCCTAAGGGTTAACAACTCATGGCTTCTGGATACTAAAACAAACAAACAAACAAACCTCTAATACTTGATCAAACAGCAGTTTACCTCTAATACTTGATCAAACAGCAGTTTACCTCTAATACTTGATCAAACAGCAGCTTACCTCTAATACTTGATCAAACAGCAGTTTACCTCTAATACTTGATCAAACAACAGTTTACCTCTAATACTTGATCAAACAGCAGTTTACCTCTAATACTTGATCACACAACATTTGACCTATAATATTTTATCAAACAACAGTGTCGCGCGCCCACGTGGGTAAATACACTGATATAGTGAGGGTGTGGGTTTGAACCTTAACAATGCCCACCCACGTGAGAAACTGGACTATTATCTAAGCTATGTTGATCCTAGACAGTCCTGGATAGCCAAGAAAACAGCGTGTGGCTCGTTCCATGAAATGAAAGTTGCTGTACTTGTATCCACAGGAGTAGGAGAAGGGATAGATAGATATCTGGATACACCCACTGTGATATAATCCAGGTGCTCATTTAACCCCTCTGACTGCTCTCCTCTCCTGTCATTACTTAAAAGCCCCCATCAAGTGATTTAAATATTTGTTAGCTGAAGTAAACTAATATGCACAAAGACACTTGAACCTAAGTACACAATTTACTCAACTAGTTTGTACCAACATCAAACATGATTTATTTGAATAAATCGAAATTAAAATGAACTTGATTAGGCTAGTAGAGTTGGGATGATGTTATAGATGACATTAAAGTTGTACATAACTTAGCTTCTAGTTTCTAGTAGGAGAATTCACCGTCGGACAGTTCTCAGCTTGAGACCCTGTCTATTCTTTCCCAGTTTGTCGTCCTCACTGCTTCAAGCAGGTCGTTACACTCAGACGGTCAGCAATGAATGGATGCTTACTAGTCCCTGCCCAATGTGGGAACTGGAGAATGAAGAAACAAGCGCATATTTGTAGTATCTGCTCTAGATGTACACTAAGCATGTATATTATAATAACATCAAGCATGTTTATTTAAATAAAACATTTTATCTCTCTCTCATGCTCACATTCACTCCTGTCCAATTTGGAAGGGCTTATGTCTCACATTCCAACTGTTACATCTTCTGCCTTCCTCTACACGTCCTGTAATGATAGTCAAGTCTTCTACGTCAGGTGCCATCTCTCGTACAGACTCAAAATGACAATCAGTCAGACAGAACCAGTTCTGGAATCTATGCTTGGAACAAGGGACGCGCCCATAAAGCTAACAACATTTCTGAGGCGAATCAAATAACAAATCTCGTGGATTTACTCTCCGGGATCAATCTCCGCATTAGCCTCCCGAGAGTTAAACACATTTCAGTGTGTTAGCTGTATGTAATACAGACTCACATTAACCACACGTGAAAAGATTGCCAAAGTTATCTTCACGCTTGTGATTTCAAAAACATGATAGTTCATTCAATTTCAATGGCAACAACAACATTTAGGTTTTACAACATTGAAACACATGTGCACGAAAAACATTCATGACACTATCAAATAGGAAATAAAGCAATGTGACAGTGCCCTACGAGAATGAAGAAATGTCCGCCTAGGAGTACTACAAAGTGATGAAGACACACTTGAGCAAATACAGTTAGATTTCTATCACAAAATATAGATTTGAACCTAATTTCGATCTTACCTGGAAAATGATACCACAATGCCAAAAGTTCTGTCTCAAGCTTAGGTTAAGCCCAACAGATGGCATGTGCTTGACAGCGTCTCATTTACCGGACCTAGAGTTCACCACTTTATAACTTTTATTAAGCTCCTCCTTCATTACGCCTAAAATCATTCTCATTCAAGGATATCACAGCTCCTCCCTGTGGGTAAGTTTATTCGCTGTCAGTCAGGGCTCTACAACACTTGTTTAAATTCCCACGGTCACCTTCTACAGGTTCAATTAGGCTGGTCAAAGCTAATAGGCCAAGTCACACCTCCAGTCTACTTCACCTGTCATCACAATAAAATCCGACTTTGTCAATTCTTCTGCCCACACTTTCGGTTCCCTGTGTCAATATTGACGATCTGACCGGCACTCCAGTTTAGGTAACCTCAGGGGGAATTAAACACAATTAGCCGGAGTTATCTACTCCTAATGGTCTGGCTAGGAGATAAATATCTGACACCAACAGATGGTGTGCAAATCTGCAGACAGTAAGTCTGGGCTGGGCAGAATCACAGGCGTCACAAAGACTACCTTAACACTTTACATCTGGGAAAGAGTCTCAGTGGTTGATATTATCAACAGTCCCTGAAAATTAAATGTTTGTTCACGTCGCCTACTTAGATTAAGGATGTATCCAAAACCATTTATTTCTTTATACTTCGAAACACAAAGGAATAAAAGTAGGTTAAGGAAAGACATTCTGGAGTCACCGAGCGTATTGTCACAAACAGTTTACCTGTAATACTTGATCAAACAAAAGTTTACCTTTAATACTCGATCAAACAGCAGTTTACCTGTA
This sequence comes from Candidula unifasciata, assembly GCA_905116865.2. NCBI lineage: Eukaryota > Metazoa > Mollusca > Gastropoda > Stylommatophora > Geomitridae > Candidula > Candidula unifasciata. The sequence continues at coordinate 498,703 of CAJHNH020001924.1, read as the reverse complement.
ATACTTGATCAAACAAAAGTTTACCTTTAATACTCGATCAAACAGCAGTTTACCTGTAATACTTGATCAAACAAAAGTTTACCTTTAATACTCGATCAAACAGCAGTTTACCTGTAATACTTGATCAAACAAAAGTTTACCTTTAATACTCGATCAAACAGCAGTGTACCTGTAATACTTAATCAAACAAAAGTTTACCTTTAATACTCGATCAAACAGCAGTTTACCTGTAATACTTGATCAAACAAAAGTTTACCTTTAATACTCGATCAAACAGCAGTTTACCTGTAATACTTGATCAAACAAAAGTTTACCTTTAATACTCGATCAAACAGCAGTTTACCTGTAATACTTGATCAAACAAAAGTTTACCTGTAAGACTCGATCAAACAGCAGTTTACCTGTAATACTTGATCAAACAAAAGTTTACCTGTAGTTCATGGAGGCAACAATCACACACTGGGAGGCCGCTAAAAAAGAGCCGTTGTACAAATCTGTAACAGACGAGTCGAAGGTGAACAATTCTCCATGGTGCCACACCATGGTGGCTAACTTGCCACCGGTACCCGGACATCTTGGTCTCCAGATGTTCAGGTAGAGACAGTCTTCACTGACAGGGGTCAGCGGTCTGGGAAATGGCGCTGTGTCGTTACGCAGTACCTGCGGATGGAAGACACGACTATTTACAAACTAGACCAAATGGAACACTTCTCATCTACAGACCACTATCAGGGAGAACAAAGCAGACGAAGAAAACTACTTTATGAAATATATCTCAACCAATTACATGGGAGACATGGACACAGCTGGAATCGTTCACGTAATGTAGATGGAAGACATGGACACAGCCGGAATCGTTCACGTAATGTAGATGGAAGACATGGACACAGATGGAATCGTTCATATAATGTAGATGGAAGACATGGACACAGTTGGAATCGTTCACGTAATGTAGATGGAAGACATGGACACAGCTGGAATCGTTCACGTAATGTAGATGGAAGACATGGACACAGCTGGAATCGTTCACGTAATGTAGATGGAAGACATGGACACAGCTGGAATCGTTCACGTAATGTAGATGGAAGACATGGACACAGCTGGAATCGCTCACGTAATGTAGATGGAAGACATGGACACAGATGGAATCGTTCATATAATGTAGATGGAAGACATGGACACAGTTGGAATCGTTCACGTAATGTAGATGGAAGACATGGACACAGCTGGAATCGTTCACGTAATGTAGATGGAAGACATGGACACAGCTGGAATCGTTCACGTAATGTAGATGGAAGACATGGACACAGCTGGAATCGTTCACGTAATGTAGATGGAAGACATGGACACAGCTGGAATCGTTCACGTAATGTAGATGGAAAACATGGACACAGCTGGAATCGTTCACGTAATGTAGGTGGAAGACATGGACACAGCTGGAATCGTTCACGTAATGTAGATGGAAGACATGGACACAGCTTGAATCGTTCACGTAATGTAGATGGAAGACATGGACACAGTTGGAATCGTTCACGTAATGTAGATGGAAGACATGGACACAGCTTGAATCGTTCACGTAATGTAGATGGAAGACATGGACACAGCTTGAATCGTTCACGTAATGTAGATGGAAGACATGGACACAGCTGGAATCGTTCACGTAATGTAGATGGAAAACATGGACACAGCTGGAATCGTTCACGTAATGTAGGTGGAAGACATGGACACAGCTGGAATCGTTCACGTAATGTAGATGGAAGACATGGACACAGCTTGAATCGTTCACGTAATGTAGATGGAAGACATGGACACAGTTGGAATCGTTCACGTAATGTAGATGGAAGACATGGACACAGCTTGAATCGTTCACGTAATGTAGATGGAAGACATGGACACAGCTTGAATCGTTCACGTAATGTAGATGGAAGACATGGACACAGCTGGAATCGTTCACGTAATGTAGATGGAAGACATGGACACAGCTTGAATCGTTCACGTAATGTAGATGGAAGACATGGACACAGTTGGAACCGTTCACATAATGTAGATGGAAGACATGGACACAATTGGAATCGTTCACGTAATGTAGATGGAAGACATGGACACAGCTGGAATTGTTCACGTAATGTAAATGGAAGACAAGAACACATTTTGAAATGTACACATATTGTCTCTGGCAGTCACAGACACATCTCGAAATGTTTTCACAAAGTGTAGAGGATAGACTTAGTTGGAAATGTTCACATAATGTAGATCCAAGACATAGTTGGAATTGTTCACATAGTGTAGATAGGAGACGTGGACAAAGTCTGAATTGTCCATATAATGTTGATTATCAACATTCTGGTTATAATTTCCGGCACATACCGAGATACTCATCCTCTATCAAAAGTGTTTTGTGAGTGTATGTGTGCGTACGTGCGTGCGTATGTGGGTGCGTGCGTGCGTGTGTGGGTCTGTGTGTGTGTGTGTGTGTGTGTGTGTGTGTGCTTCCTGGTCGTACGGTTCCCGTTTTTTCTCCTCCCCTTTCTCGTGCCTTCTAACTGATCAATGTATATTTCCTTCACAAAAACAACATTTATAAACACTCACAGTCTCACTTACCTGGACACAGGTGTTTGGAGGTGTGGTGGCCTGTAATGTCCCAGACCAGGGGTCAGCAGGTAGCGGACGTCTAAACCTCAGATCTCCTACTGGTGGCCGGGCGAAGGGGATTCCCTGGAAAACGTCCACCTTGACGTGTCCGCCATCTTTGACTGGGATGTTCTCCGTCTGTCCCTGTACAGAACCGTGGCTTGTGTGGACGATGTTGTCATAGCGATAGTCACGTCTGTCCTGGTAGTTGCTTCCTGATACCTCACGGTGGAGGAGAGCAGCAGAGAGTGTCCACGCGAGCGACACGAGGACATACATTGCCAGAAGATGAGCGGTTATCTGTGCTGTGAGTGGGTGCAATGTAGAATAAATAATGTAGACAAGACTAGGGTCAACTGTAAGATGTAGACGATACACTCTAAGATGTAGGTGATTTAGTTTTAAATGTAGATGATGCACTCTAAGATGTAGAAGATGCACTCTAAGATGTAGAAGATGCACTCTAAGATGTAGATGATGCACCCTCAGATGTAGATGATACACTCTCAGATTAAGACGATACACTCTAAGGTGTAGATGACACACTCTAAGATATAGATGATACACTCTCAGATGTAGACGATGCACTCTCAGATGTAAATGATGCACACTCAGATCTAGACGATACACTCTAAGGTGTAGATGATACACTCTCACATCTAGATGATACACGCTCAGATTTATATGGTACGCTCTAATATATAGAGGATACACTCTAAGGTGTAGATGATACACTCTAAGATGTAGATGAGAGCAGGGATGCAGATGAGACTGTACACTTTAAGATAAGACTGGTATCTGCGAGACCGATCAGCGTGTCTGAGATAGATTGTTGTGTGCTAGACATGGTGACGTGTCAGTGACAAGTTAATGTTTGGAAGACAAACGGATGTGTATGTGACAGAGTAATATGTGGAGGATAGATCTAAGTGTAGGAGGTGGACTAATCTGCTTGAGATAGGGTTATGTATATGAGAAAAGCGAAGATAATTGTCGGACAGCCCGATTAGTTTTATCCTAATATTTACATCTGGGATATTTCGATTAAACAAGACATGATGAACACAATAAATCAGACCCGTTGCCAAGACAATACACTTACTCACATGAAGGTATGAAACCCAGCCCTTTTAAATTAGTTTCCTTTAGACTGCAAACACTCTTTGTACTGGTCCCTCCATTGACGAAAAAATTACAGGGAGGTCTTTTGTACAGCATCTAAAATTTGGCTGTGGTTATCCGCGTCCTGGCTTTTCGTGAATCAAAGCAGGTTTCCTTCAGAAGCGTTTCCAGCTCAGGGAATAGTTTTTAAACAACACGTCTTTGCGGCAGGATATAACGGCGAGAGCATTACACGCGGTCAAGGGAGATATAATTCATAGTAATCAATGAAGTACTCAGCTAAACATCAATGTCGAAAAATATATCCCCGTGAAACGATTTACGGTCTCTATAAACAGAGAGCACAGTCAAGACAAATATAAATCTAATACAATGAAGAGTTAACCTTGTGATGATTTCTTCACTATAAACTGGAGTGATCAACTGTTATACTCACGTTTTTGGTTTCTGTGGTGAACTTACAACTCCTCAGTTTTACATTGCCTTATTTAAAGTCGAAACTTTTAGTTAGACCTAACTTCTCCCCACTTATACGTTCGCAAAATCAAATGCTTGAGCAAGTTTCAGTGTAAGGGTTACATCTGGTATATGTTAATCCTGGATCTCTCCCATTCTGGCTATCTCTGAGCGAATCTAAAGCACTTTATTTTTAAAGGGATCACCATAAAAATGTATTTCTTTATCAACAGATCTGATGTGATGTAAGTGAGAGTTTTTGTCTGATGTGATGAGAGTGGGAGAGTGTTGGTTTCATGTAATCAGAGTGGGAGCGTGTTTGTTTGATGTGATGAGAGTAGGAGAGTGTTTCTCTGATGTGATCTGAGCATGAGAGCGTCTGATGTGATAGTGGGAGAGTGTTGATTTAATGTGATCTGAGTGGAAGAATGTTTGCCTGATGAGATCTGAAGGGGAGAGTGTTGGTTGAATGTATTTTGAGTGAGAGAATGTTGGCTGAATGTGATATGAGTGAGAGATTGTTGTTTAAATGTGTTATGAGTGAGAGAGTGTTGGTTTAATGTGATCTGAGTGGGAGAGTGTTGGTTTAATGTGATCTGAGTGGGAGAGTGTTGGTTTAATGTGATCTGAGTGGGAGAGTGTTGGTTTAATGTGATCTGAGTGGGAGAGTGTTGGTTGAATGTGATCTGAGTCAGAGAGTGTTGGTTTAATGTGATCTGAGTCAGAGAGTGTTGGTTTAATGTGATCTGAGTCAGAGAGTGTTGGTTTAATGTGATCTGAGTCAGAGAGTGTTGGTTTAATGTGATCTGAGTCAGAGAGTGTTGGTTTAATGTGATCTGAGTCAGAGAATGTTGGTTTAATGTGATCTGAGTCAGAGAGTGTTGGTTTAATGTGATCTGAGTCAGAGAGTGTTGGTTTAATGTGATCTGAGTCAGAGAGTGTTGGTTTAATGTGATCTGAGTCAGAGAGTGTTGGTTTAATGTGATCTGAGTCAGAGAGTGTTGGTTTAATGTGATCTGAGTCAGAGAGTGTTGGTTTAATGTGATCTGAGTCAGAGAGTGTTGGTTTAATGTGATCTGAGTCAGAGAGTGTTGGTTTAATGTGATCTGAGTCAGAGAGTGTTGGTTTAATGTGATCTGAGTCAGAGAGTGTTGGTTTAATGTGATCTGAGTCAGAGAGTGTTGGTTTAATGTGATCTGAGTCAGAGAGTGTTGGTTTAATGTGATCTGAGTGGGAGAGTGTTGGTTTAATGTGATCTGAGTGGGAGAGTATTTGTCTGATCTGAGTGGGAGAGTATTTGTCTGATCTGAGTGGGAGAGTATTTGTCTGATCTGAGTGGGAGAGTACTGGTTTAATGTGATCTGAGTGGGAGAGTACTGGTTTAATGTGATCTGAGTGGGAGAGTACTGGTTTAATGTGATCTGAGTGGGAGAGTACTGGTTTAATGTGATCTGAGTGGGAGAGTACTGGTTTAATGTGATCTGAGTGGGAGAGTACTGGTTTAATGTGATCTGAGTAGAAAAGTATTGGTCTGATTTGATCTGAGTGGGAGAATGTTGTTCTAATGTGATCTTAGCGGACCAATATAACTCCAGTGTAATCTAAGTGCGGAGTATTGGCCTAACGTTATCTGAGTGGGGAGTGTTGGTTTAATGTGATCTGAGTGAAATAGCTTTAGACTGACGACTTCGTCTTTGATGCTCAGATCAGAAAAACTTAAAACAGTTTCAATGAAAGCTATCGTGCAAGCCAAGTCTCCGATATAAGTCTCGATGTATGTCAAACAGTTTTGTTATGAGCGAGACTGAAACAGGAGAGATGCTTCTCTGTCGGCGGAATACATCTTACGGTGTCGGAGTACATTGTCAGCATTTTCAGGTGGGTCTGGACAGGTCTCGAACACTGGGAGTGGGACAGTGTTGACACCATACTCCCAGACCGAAACAGTGTTGTCCCCATAATCCTAGACCGGGATAGTATTGACCCCTTACTCCGGGCACGAGACGGTGTTGACCCCATAATCCCAAACTGGAGCAGTGTTGGCCCCATAGGGAAAATGTTTCTCCCATACTCTGAGACTGGGCTAATATAGACGCCCACCCCTTTACTCCCAGCACCGGTCGGTGTTGACCCCCATAATCCCATACCAAGACAGCGCTGTACTGAAGGTAGTCTGAGGCGTCCACGTTGTCGCCGTGTCGTTATTCTTTTATTTTATTTTCCCAAACTATCTCCCATCTAGCAGAGTTACAGCTGCGGTCACCTTGGATTCTATCTTTAGTTCGAGAGTGCTGGCACTGGTTCAGTTGTATTCTATATGTAGGTTGAGAGCGGCTGGCACTGGTTCCGTTGTATTCTATATGTAGGTTGAGAGCGGCTGGCACTGGTTACGTTGTATTCTATATGTAGGTTGAGAGGAGCTGGCTATCGCTATGAAACTGTCAAGTATATCGCTATGAAACTGTCAAGACTATCGTCTAGATACTGTCAAGTATATCGCTATGAAACTGTCAAGTATATCGCTATGAAACTGTCAAGTATATCGCTATGAAACTGTCAAGTATATCGCTATGAAACTGTCAAGTATATCGCTATGAAACTGTCAAGTATATCGCTATGAAACTGTCAAGTATATCGCTATGAAACTGTCAAGTATATCGCTATGAAACTGTCAAGACTATCGTCTAGATACTGTCAAGTATATCGCTATGAAACTGTCAAGTATATCGCTATGAAACTGTCAAGTATATCGCTATGAAACTGTCAAGTATATCGCTATGAAACTGTCAAGTATATCGCTATGAAACTGTCAAGTATATCGCTATGAAACTGTCAAGTATATCGCTATGAAACTGTCAAGTATATCGCTATGAAACTGTCAAGTATATCGCTATGAAACTGTCAAGTATATTGCTATGAAACTGTCAAGTATATCGCTATGAAACTGTCAAGTATATCGCTATGAAACTGTCAAGTATATCGCTATGAAACTGTCAAGTATATCGCTATGAAACTGTCAAGTATATCGTTATGAAACTGTCAAGACTATCGTCTAGATACTGTCAAGTATATCGCTATGAAACTGTCAAGTATATCGCTATGAAACTGTCAAGTATATCGCTATGAAACTGTCAAGTATATCGCTATGAAACTGTCAAGTATATCGCTATGAAACTGTGAAGTATATCGCTATGAAACTGTGAAGTATATCGCTATGAAACTGTCAAGTATATCGCTATGAAACTGTCAAGTATATCGCTATGAAACTGTCAAGTATATCGCTATGAAACTGTCAAGTATATCGCTATGAAACTGTCAAGTATATCGCTATGAAACTGTCAAGTATATCGCTATGAAACTGTCAAGTATATCGCTATGAAACTGTCAAGTATATCGCTATGAAACTGTCAAGTATATCGCTATGAAACTGTCAAGTATATCGCTATGAAACTGTCAAGTATATCGCTATGAAACTGTCAAGTATATCGCTATGAAACTGTGAAGTATATCGCTATGAAACTGTCAAGTATATCGCTATGAAACTGTCAAGTATATCGCTATGAAACTGTCAAGTATATCGCTATGAAACTGTCAAGTATATCGCTATGAAACTGTCAAGTATATCGCTATGAAACTGTCAAGTATATCGCTATGAAACTGTCAAGTATATCGCTATGAAACTGTCAAGACTATCGTCTAGATACTGTCAAGACTATGTCAGAGTGAGAAAGAGAATTCCATGACATAAATAGGTTGTTAAATTGAGAAGCAAAATGTCCAAATGACGAAGAGAATTTCTGAGTGAGAAAGAGAATGTCAGTTCACCACCCAGAAGTGAATAATCAGCCACTCTTTTTTCCTATTCATTTTCCAACAGAAAAAAGAGTGGCTGATTATTCACTTCTGGGTGGTGAACTGACGCATGACAATAAGAAGAAACTCCACAGGGAAGCATGTACAGCAGGGGTCTACCAATCATCAGTAGAAGTAACCTCTCGTCCACAAATGTTTCGGCCCACGAGCTCCTAGACAGTTTCAGAGAGTGGGCCCACTTGAGTTCATGAAGCTCAGGGTTGGTTTCCCCTGCTGCACGAAATTATCGGATGTTGTTCGGATAGGTACAAGACGAATTGGTGATTTTGCAGAAGGTACTGTGAGATAAGAAGTCGTCGCGGTAGCATAATTAAAGCAGTCTGCATACCTGAACGACCGAGCGGCAAGCTTACGATTGGTATACCGAACACATGTTGGACTTTTGTTAGCAGATGGCAGAGGAAAACTGGCAGACAATTCGGACACGAAGGACTTTCAAGGGATGAGAAATTTTTTTCAGCTAGACACCCGGAACAGCTTACCGAGGCCCGTCCCCTACGTGGTTTCGTTGTGTCCAGAGCCAGTTCGAGGCCCTTTCAGGAACCTCACCCAGCTGTTTAAGTGTCCGTTTGCGTTCGTTCCCGCGCAATCCTAGTTCTTTAACCACATTGTAGAGTGAAGTGGAAACGAGACCTCGTACTGTGTACTCTTCGTCTCTCCTCGGATCGGCTGCTAAGTCACAGTATTTCTCGAGCTTATACAGATGGCTTTCGTCCATTCGCGACTCATACGGGACGGTCAGCTCAATCAGGACGAGCTGCCGTTTCTCCGCAGAGTGGAGAACTATGTCAGGTCGCAGGCCGGTCTTCCGACAAACTAGATCAGCTTTTTCAACCTATCGGTGGCGACCCTTTTTTTTATTTAGATCGAACAACCCTTCAACATGTTGAATGACCATCAATGACCATCGCAGAGCAAATATGCATTTAGGTTATGAAGTAGCGACGAAAATGTGGTAGGGTTGGGGGTCGCCACAACAAGGGAAACTGTATTAAAGGGTTGGGGGTCGCCACAACAAGGGAAACTGTATTAAAGGGTTGGGGGTCGCCACAACAAGGGAAACTGTATTAAAGGGTTGGGGGTCGCCACAACAAGGGAAACTGTATTAAAGGGTTGGGGGTCGCCACAACAAGGGAAACTGTATTAAAGGGTTGGGGGTCGCCACAACAAGGGAAACTGTATTAAAGGGTTGCGACATTAGTTAGGTTGAGAACCACTGAACTAGATGGTGTCAGAATCCTTTGGAGCAGATTAACACTGCGGAGGCTATGATAGATCATTATGGTCTGGCGAGAATGGTACAGCTAGGAATGTTTAGGAGATCTGGTCGACACTCAGAGAAAAGGAAAGAAGGAAAAATAAATCAAATGGCTATTGGCACGGTTAGAATTAAAAATATTCTTTGGCTGCTGAAGATGAGGACAGAGCACTTACAGGAATGTCCAGAGTGATGTGATGTCAGTTCTGAATTCAATTAATAGCATATTTAAATAATCGAAAGTTGAAATTTAATGAAAAATCCAAATTGACAATGATAAATAGACATTAAATAGATAATCGAAATGATAACAATCAGTGAACAATCTAAAATTACGTGAACAGTTATGTGTCGGCTCAGTAAACAAAGTGACTGCGATAGTTCACGAGACAGAAGGACTAGGACATCTCATTAAATAGAAGAACTGAACATCTTACTAAACAGAAGGATTGTCACATCTCACTGAACAGAAGGGCTGGGACATTTCGCTAAACAGATTGACTGGGAAATCTTACCAAACAGAAGGATTGGGACATCTCGCTAAACAGATTTACTTGGACATCTCCCTAAATATGCGGGCTATGACATTTCACTAAACAGAATGACCAGGACATCTCGCTAAACAGATTTACAGGGACATCTCACTAAACAGAAGGATTGGGACATCTTGCTAAATAGAATGACTTGGACATCTCAATAAACAGAAGGATTTGGACATCTCACTAAAAGAATTGCTGGGACATCTCACTAAACAGAAGGATTGGAACATCTCGCTAAACATATATACTGGGACATCTCACCAAAGACAAGGATTGGGACATCTCGCTAAACGAATCAGTTGTAAATCTCGTAAATAGAAAGATTTGGACATCTTATTGAACAGACGGGCTGGGACATCTCTCTAAACAGAATGACTGGGTCATCTCCCTTAACATAATGACTGAGACATCGCACTAAACAGAATGACTGGGTCATCTCCCTTAACATAATGACTGAAACATCGCACTAAACAGAATGACTGGGTCATCTCCCTTAACATAATGACTGAAATATCGCACTAAACAGAATGACTGGGTCATCTCCCTTAACATAATGACTGAAACATCGCACTAAACAGAATGACTGGGTCATCTCCCTTAACATAATGACTGAAACATCGCACTAAACAGAATGACTGGGTCATCTCCCTTAACATAATGACTGAAACATCGCACTAAACAGAATGACTGGGTCATCTCCCTTAACATAATGACTGAAACATCGCACTAAACAGAATGACTGGGTCATCTCCCTTAACATAATGACTGAAACATCGCACTAAACAGAAGGATTCGGAGATATGACTAAACGGAAGGATCGAGACATCCCACTAACAGAATGATTGGGACATCTCACTAAAGAAAATAATTAATCGAGTAACAGAAAGTGTATTGATCGGCACTCATAGAAAGAAGTAGAAAGATAGAAGAACACACTAGACAACATAAAAACGAAAGCTATAGTTACCGTGCCGGGAATTGAACCTGTCACCTCCAGACGGCATGAATACAAGTGCACTAAGATACATGGTCAACTAGGCTATTTAAAGAAAAGAATTGGCGCTGTTCACTAAACAGCAGGATTGGGTCATCTCAATTAACAAAAGGGTTGGAACATCTGGATTGGGTCATTTCAACAAAGAAAAGGCTTGGACATCACAGTGAATAAATTATTATGGTATTTACAAAACATGGAAGGATTTTGACACTTCAGTAAACAGAATGATTAGATATCCTAAGAAACAGAATGAATGAAACATCCTACTATACAACATGATGGGGACATTGCGTTAAACAGAATAAGTGAGCCATCTCACTTTACAAAATGATTGGGACATCTCAATAAATAAAACGAGTGAGCATCTCACTATACGAAATGATCTCTACATCGCAATAAACAAAAGCTTTGAAATATCTCAGTTTTTAAAAGGACAATTATAAAATATGTGTACTGTCTTCCTGGTCAGAGAGAAATATTGTCTGTCTGTCTGTCTGTCTGTCTGTCTGTCTGTCTGTCTGTCTGTCTGTCTGTCTGTCTGTCTGTCTGTCTGTCTGTCTGTCTGTCTGTCTGTCTGTCTGTCTGTCTGTCTGTCTGTCTGTCTGTCTGTCTGTCTGTCTGTCTGTCTGTCTGTCTGTCTGTCTGTCTGTCTGTCTGTCTGTCTGTCTGTCTGTATGCATGCATGTCTTGAACATGTCACCTGAGACTTTAAGACTCTCATATTCAACCAAAACGCTTCAAGTGACCGCTGACTGTCCTGCAGTCTCTGCAACTTGCCCTTTCGAGTTTTACATTTCAAAATTAGTTGATGAAATATATCTCAGAATATTACTGGTATGATTTTAGTGACTCGTGTGATGTTTGTTACATATAACATGCATCAGTGACTCGTGTGATGTTTTTTACATATAACATGCATCAGTGACTCGTGTGATGTTTTTTACATATAACATGCATCAGTGACTCGATGTGCGGCTGTTTCCTACATGTGGCAATATGTTTCAGTGACTCGTTGTGTGACTGTTTGCTACATTGACAATATGTTTTAATGAATCGTATGATATGTTTGACATATTTATTACACGTGACCATATGTTTTAGTTACTCAAAGAGAAATAGATCGATGACCTGAATAAAGAAATATCAATTTACAAGTACAGCTCAAAATACAACCACCACCCCCCCCCCACACACACACACACACACACACAAGCATACACACACAGACACACTCACACATAACACAAACACTCTCACACACACACACACACACACATATATATATATATATATATATATATATATATATATATATATATATATATACACACATACACACACACACACACACACACTCACCGACCTATTGTTTGTCCGCGCCAATGGTCTCTAAGTGTTTCTATGGTCTGTACTAAAACAAGAAGCGACAAGTTTGAAACTTAAAGCGTCAGTCAGGGCACGACAATTTCTCCGCGGTTGAAGTCGGCGCGGATATCTGGTCTCTGCAAATACCGTTCAAGACATAGTATATTATTGGCTCCAGACTTTAGTTTCTAAACACGGATACCTTGCCCATAGACAGACATGGGTATGTGTAAGTGTGTAGTTGTATTGCCCGGTTTTTTTGTATGAATTATCTCCGTGCTGTGTTATATTGTCGTTAGTGTTTCATATGATTCGTGTGCCAGTTGTGTTGTGCTGAATGTGTACTTTATGTTATTAAATAGCCTAATATCTTTTTACCAAGACTGATGTTTGGAATGTGTGCTTTATATTAAATATTATCTCTTGATGTGTTTAATGTGTACGTACTGCTAAATATTATCTCTTGATGTGTTGAATGTCTACCTTGTGTTAAATATTTTTTGCCAGTGTGATATGTTGTTAGTCCATGTACGCAGTAAAGTCTCTTTATATATAATTATCATGATATATAATTATATTCTATCTTTCTACCCACCTCCCTCTCCCTGTCCGCGTCTGTCTGTCTGCCTGCCTGTCTGTCTGTCTGTTTGTATATGTGTGTGTAAGTCTGTATGTATGTATGTATGTATGTATGTATGTATGTATGTATGTATGTATGTATGTATGTATGTATGTATGTATGTATGTATGTATGTATGTATGTATGTATGTATGTATGTATGTATGTATGTATGTATGTATGTATGTATGTATGTATGTATGTATATATATATATATATATATATATATATATATGTGTGTGTGTGTGTGTGTGTGTATGTGGGTGTATGTGTGAATGTATACATTTATATATGTCTTTGTGAAAACGTGTATAACATAGCCCGTGTTTAATATTCATGTTGCAATGCTGAAATTTGTCAAGGAGTCGAACATAATTTTGTTGTGCTGTCCCTGTTGTTCTGCTGTGACTGTTGTGTTATGATTGTTGTATTGCGACTGTGAAGTAACCAATGAATACCCCTACCCCCCCCCCCCCCCACCGCAAAAACAATCAAATGTGGTACCACACACACATTGGGCGGTTGTTATCCAGACGGCATCGATGCCATGAGATGATCAATAGATCCTAACCCCGTGGCGCCAAATTAAACATGACAAGCCTATTTGGCTACCTGAGTGCCTCAACCGTAGAAAGGCTTGTTTGCTCTACACTTGTCTTAATAACCCGTTTTGTTGGCAGCAAACGTGACGATTGTCTGCCCATGAGGCCCTTATAACGTGACAGAGGCGAGATATGTTCACTGATCGATCTATCACCTGAAATCAATCAGTGAAATTATGAGAGTTCAGCGTTGACAATCAAAAGAATGGTTCCCACGCTAGTTGAAGCTGTCGGTATCTGGACATTCAAATATTAGTTCCTTGAAAATACCTTACCAACCACTTCAGAGAATGGGGCCAGGCGGTGTCTCTGTAGCTAGCGTAGCCAATTGTCGTGGTGGGTGCGAAATTATTTCTATATCATCTGTTTGGGGGTTTGTCTGTTCGTGTAATTGTGTGTTTTTTTTCTCTGTTTGTGTGTAACTATGTGTATGTATATATATATATATATATATATATATATATATTGACCTGTTTGTTTGCTTGTCTGTCTGTCTCTGCAAGTGTATGTATGAGTGTGTTCCTACATATATACATACATAAATGTCCATAATATGTACGTTCATGCATATATGTATGAGTGTGCGTCTGTAGGTAGGTTGGTTTGTATGTTGCTGGGTAGGTGGATCGATGTATAGATGAATGATAGATGGATGGGTAAGTTAATAACAGATGTTTCTTTCCAAACAACCACTATATACAAGCCGACAAGTACATATATGCAAAACACATAAATACTTTTAAGTAAGGCAGACAGTTAATACATGTTAAGACACATACTCACACATACAAATACACACACATGTTCATCTGACTCTCGTATAGCAGTAGTCACACATCTGCCTACCCGACTGATTATATAGCAGTAGTCACACATCTGCCAACCCCACTGGTTAAATAGCAGTAGTCACACATCTGCCTACCCGACTGGTTATATAGCAGTAGTCACACATCTGCCTACCCGACTGGTTATATAGCAGTAGTCACACATCTGCCTACCCGACTGGTTATATAGCAGTAGTCACACATCTGCCAATACGACTGGTTATATAGCAGTAGTCACACATCTGCCTACCTGACTGGTTATATAGCAGTAGTCACACATCAAACTACCTAACTGGTTATATAGCAGTAGTCACACATCAAACTACCCAACTGGTTATATAGCAGTAGTCACACATCTGCCAATACGACTGGTTATATAGCAGTAGTCACACATCTGCCTACATGACTGGTTATATAGCAGTAGTCACACATCTGCCAATACAACTGGTTATATAGCAGTAGTCACACATCTGTCTACCCGACTGGTTATATAGCAGTAGTCACACATCTGTCTACCCGACTGGTTATAAAGCAGTAGTCACACATCTGTCTACCCGACTGATTATATAGCAGTAGTCACACATCTGTCTACCCAACTGGTTATATGGCAGTAGTCACACATCTGCCTACCCGACTGGTTATATAGCAGTAGTCACACATCTGTCTACTCGACTAGTTATATAGCATTAATAATGGCATTATTTATGAATGTGTCTCCCGGACTCTGGTTATCAAGCAAAAGCCACAAGACATTTGATTGTTTAGTAGTTTAGCTATTCCTACAGCGATCATTTTGTAGTTGTTCACAGTTCATGATCCTGCGTGGTAACCAGTGGAATCAGTCTGGAGTTTACTGTAGGAATACTGTAAGGAACACTGCTGTATATCTTACATGTATAAACTGTGCATTCTGCATCATACGTAAAGGTTAGCATAGGTTTGTGACTCTGGGAGTAAAGGAATAGAACAAATACTGAAAGCTGACAAAGTGGGGTCAAGTGATAGATGTCTGTGAGTTGAAGAACAGACACAAATACTGAAGGTTGTCACACTGGGGACAGGTAATAGATGTCTGAGAGTGATGGAAAAGAACAAACGTGGAAGGTTGATACAGCAGGGTCAGTTAATATATTTTTAATTGAGATGGAATAGAACATGTGTGGAAAGTTGGTACAATGGGGATGTGTAATAGATTTCTAAGTGTGATGGAATAGAACAAATGTGGAAGGCTGGCACAGGGAGGACAAGTAATAGATGTCTAAGTGCGATGGAATAAAACCTATGTGAAAGTCTGGCACAATGGGAATGAGTAGTAGATGTCTGAGAGTGAAGGAATAGAACAAATATGAAAGGTTGGTATAATGGGGACACCAAATAGATTTCTAAGTGTGATGGAATAGAACAAATGTGAAATGTTAAGCACAATGGAGATGACTAATAGATGTCTGAGTGTAATGAAACAGATCAGATGTGGATGGTTGTCACAGTGGGGACAAGTAATAGAAATATATCTGAGAATGATGAAACAGTACAATTGTGGAAAGCTGGAACAATGGGGATGAGTAATAGATGTTTGAGAGTGAAGGAATAGAGCAAATGTGGACAGTTGGCACAATGAGGATGAGTAATAATTAGATGTCTAAGAGTGAAGGAATAGAGCAAATGCTGAAGGCTGATGCAGTCGGGACATATCTATGTAACAGTTTCATGTCTGAGAATTAAGGAACAGAACACAAGTGGAGAGTTGACACAATAGGAATGAGTAATAGATGTCTGAAAGTCAAGGACCAGAACACAAATGGAAGGTTGACACAATCTGAATGAGTAATAGATGTCTGAGAGTCAAAGTATAGAGCAAAAGTGAAAGGTTGATACAGTGGTGACAAGTAATAGGTAGATGTCTCAGAGTTAAGGAATAAATCAAATGGGGAAGATTCAAAGACCTATGAATATGTCAGATTCCAGAGATCAACATATACCAAGCAGCTTGATACAGCATGTGAGATCTCATAGTTCCAAAATCAGTCAGTGATGGATGATTGGTTGGTAGTGTAATGTTGCTATATTTGTTTGATGATTGGTTGGAAAGTAATGTTGCTATATTTGTTCTCTGTGCAGGTAATCAACCATGTCTATCATGAGGACTCCAGGGATTTCCTGGCAGAGACTTGCAGACACATACCCAGAAACAGACACAGAAACAGACACAGGCACAGACACAAGAGACTAGTCGAAGAAAGAAGGATGTACTGCAGACACTCCAGTAAGTCATCCACTGATGCAGCCAACCTTCCTGTCAGTGTTGTGGGCAAAGTGCATGGAACAGACTCACCAGAGCTGAGAGAACCAAACAGACAGAGAGAACCCAGCAGCCAGACAGAATCTATCAGACAGACAGGCTTACTGAAGTCAGACAAACCTCTGCTTTATCCAAAACAACATTTAGAACATGTTCTAACTCTCAGAGGGCAGACAGACGAACTCAGAAGACATGTTAAAAGACACTCACAGAAAATCACAGAATCAGAGCAAAGGGCAAAATCTGAGAAATCACAAAGTTTGACTCTTTTGGAGAAAGTCAGAGCTTTCAGAGCTTTGCTCAGTCCTACAGTTTTTGGACAATTAGAAGATCATCTGTCCAATGAGCAGGTGTCTCATTTCAGTCGGATGTCTCATTGTCTTGAAGATGCAGGCAGCTGTGTTAAATTCAAGTCTACGTCATCAAGCAGTAAAAAAACTGAAACATTCACACCAGGCATATCTCAAGATGAGTTCCAGATCTCATACGAGAAATGTAGAAACAAAAACATTTCAGAATTACAGCATGAGATGACCTCTGGGTCATGTGAAGAGGTTCTGGTCATACCTGTACTCATTAATGATGTGTGGACTTTGCCAGAAAATCAGCAGTATATTCAAAAAGCATCAGCAATGGATTTTCAACAGGATGAGTTGAAGCGAACATATGAAGAAGACAGGAAAAGGCATGGACATTTTCAGGGTGCTCAGAAATTATTGCAGTCAGACATGTACTATCAGCATCCATCAACACATCTAAGGACTGATACATGTGATACAGTGAAATCTCACTTGGCCAAAGAAAAAGTGAAACAATTTATTCAACGTCCACTGTACAGCTGTGGGCAAACTGTTTGCAACAAATATTCTAGTTGTCAGGCATTGGGCTCAATGAGGTATTCTCAGAAAAACAGAATGCTTGAGCTGCAAGAAGATCTGGGTCTTGTAAACATCAGTGATACACAAACTTATGGTAGACCTGCTGAATTTCAATCTTCTCCGAGACATGTAGAACCACAGATTTCTAGATATGCTAAACTACAGACTTCTCCAAGACAAACAAAACCCCAGACTTCTAGATATGCTGAACAACAGATTTCTCCTAGACATGCTGAATTACAGACTTCTAAACATGTTGATTCTTCAAGACAAGCAGAACCAAATACTTCTAGATATGCTGAACTACAGACTTGTCCTAGACATGCAGACTTACAGACTTCTCAAAAACAAACAGACGCCCAGACTTCTCCAAGATATGCTGAATTACAGACTTCTCCAAGAGAAGTAGAATCACAGACTTCTAGACATGCTGACCTACAGATTTCTCCAAAATATATTGAGCTCGCTAATGAAGTTAGCTCAAGGACACCCAGCAAGAGCACGCCACCAGAATCACGTTGTACAATTACAACTTCCCGTAAAGCCAGCACCAGTTCTCATATGGCAGTTTCTCCAATCTCTGGTGTTTATGTTTTACAACCAGGAGGTGATCTAAATTATGCCAGATTGTCCAGTAAAGTGGTTGCAAGCATGCCAGCACAAGTTACACACAGACACTATTATGAGACTGCATCATCAGCAACCAATGGTATTTCAGCTCTGAAAGATCACCATCATCATCAGCAACTTTGGGAACAAAGTCCTTTGAAATCATCTGTTGATCAACCAACAGCCTCAGCTGTGTTTAGCACTGGACACAGACAGCAAACAAATCTGAAGACATGTCCTGTACCAGGAAACAGTATTGTGACTTTACCAGACAATCCTGCAGGGATAAATCTAGCATGTACATCTGATAGTCCAAGACAAACAAATGTTCCTTTAAAAACAGAATTTCTTCAGTCAGATTGTTCTCCACTTTCTAAACGATATGGCAGCTGTAGAAGGATGAATGTATGCAGAGCAGAATGCCAGTGTCACTTTGGAATTTGCAGGCCTAGTACCAGGCACACAGTTGCTGTTGATATGGCTACATCAAAATCTAGTGACACTGTTGATGACAATGATATTGGTGGTGATGTTTGTGATTTGACTGATGATGTCGCTATTGTTCAGGAACAGAGACACAAATTTACATCCTCAGTTTCAGAACAGAGACAAACTTTTAGCCAACTGTCCAGTCACATCAAATCAGATCAAACTTCTAACCAGCTGTCAAGTCACATCAGATCAGATCAAACTTCTTACCAACTGTCCAGTTATATCAAATCCAGTCCAGCAAAATATCCCTCACAATCTACACGAAAGCTGCCTCAGAAAAATTGTGCCACACTTGTTGGGGCACATTTGCCAGGAAAGTTGATGTCATCATATGACACTTCACTGAAGCCTGCACACCAACAACATCAACCTGACAGGAACAAGCTGTGTAATGAAACATGCACTGGGAATACTGCAAGTAAAAAGTTGATTGTAATAAAAAGATCAGCTAAGGAAGTATCTAATAAAGGAAAACATTCTCCATTAGGAAAAAGTAACACAGGGAAAACTCAAAGGAGCAAAGGTGACCTAGAAATATTTTCAAATGATAGTAAAAGCCCTGTACAAACCAAATCCAAACTGTCAGAAAAAGAACACATACTTTGTTGTTTAGAAAATGAACAAATGTCTGGCTCCAACCATACAAGACACAGAACCAGTGAAGAAAATCAGAAATATTTCAGAGGGAAGCAGCAGTCAGAGAGGCAAGTGTTCAACAAAGATGCCGTGTTTCTCGGAGACAAAGTACATGCACTTCACTCAGAAATTCATCAGAGACTCGAGAGTAAAGAAAATATTGTTTACAGCAACAGACTGTCAGAGCTGATCAAAGATGATAACTGTTACAAATCTGAGCATAAAACATGTGATGCGATCAAAGGACATGGCTTAAATGGATTCATGAAAACATCAATGTTTTCCACAAGCACACCAATCAAACACACAAAACAAGGCAGCACATTTTCTGAACCAGTTCCAGAGCATTCCAACATTTTCCAGGAGGACTGGATAATTGACCAGGTTTTAGACCCACACAAAGCCAAAAGTGAAAACCATTCTAAGAATGACAGACATAATATTAATGGCTTTTTGACTAGCAGTTTGAAACAAATAATTGCAGACAAAAATCTTTTGGTATCAAATGATGTAACCCAAGATCATAGAGATGCTGGCAGCAGACATAACAGCTGGAATATTAACAACTGGTCAGCAGTAACTGGACCTCATCAACAAACAGAAAACAATCAAACAGAGATTTTAAATCACAGTCATTGTAAGATCGCAGGAAATGGTGTGTCTGTCTCCTGCATGGACCTGGCTACCTCCCCAACACACCCAATCTCACCTGGACATCCAGTCCCCAAGTTTATGTTGATGAAACATATTAGGTGAGTACAGCTAGGGTATTCTGTTTTTGCACAGATAAAGTTTACTGGGTGAGTTCAGTGATTATAAAACATACATGTGTGTGTGCACATGCATTATATAATAGTAGTTGAACTCACAAATAGTCCTTGCCATTAGCTGTTGTCCAAGATATTGTATATGTGCTGATTTCCAAGATTTGTTATTTGTTGCTGATATCCAAGATATGTTATTTGTTGCAGACTACAAAAATATGTTGCAGATATTCAAGATATGTTATATGTTGCTGATATCCAAGATATGTTATTTGTTGCAGACTACTAAAATATGCTGATATCCTAAATATGTTATATGTTGCTGATATCCTAAATATGTTATATGTTGCTGATATCCTAAATATGTTATATGTTGCTGATATTCAAGATATATGTGCTGATATCCTAAATATGTTATATGTTGTTGATTTTCAAGATTTATGTGCTGACATCCAAGATATTGTATATGTTGCTGGTATCCAAGATATGTTATTTGTTGCAGACTACAAAAATATGTTGCAGATATTCAAGATATGTTATATGTTGCTGATATCCAAGATATGTTATTTGTTGCAGACTACAAAAATATGTTGCAGATATTCAAGATATGTTATATGTTGCTGATATCCAAGATATGTTATTTGTTGCAGACTACTAAAATATGCTGATATCCTAAATATGTTACATGTTGCTGATATTCAAGATATATGTGCTGACATCCAAGATATGTTATATGTTGCTGATATCCTAAATATGTTATATGTTGCTGATATTCTAAATATGTTATATGTTGCTGATATTCAAGATATATGTGCTGACATTCAAGATATGTTATATGTTGCTGATATCCAAGATATGTTGTTGTTAACAAATATTATGTTGCTGATGTGTAAGGGTGGTTGTTATTGTCAGTTTTGTTACTGTTAGTTGTCATTGTCATCATTGGCTGTCATCATTGACTGTCATTGTCTGGTGTCATTGTCTGTTGTCATTGTCTGGTGTCATTGGTCATTGTTAGTTTTCAATGTTTGTTGTCATTATTGGCATTCATGTGTGTTTTGTCTAGGAACATTATCTTTGTTTCTGGTATACTGAAGCCCTATTTTTCCCCATGTAGAGTTGGTATGTCATTATGCATTTGTGTGTGTGTGTGTGTGTGTGTGAGAGAGAGCATAAGTACACACATTTGTATGTGTGTTTATTTGGGCTATTTCAGTAAGCTTGAAGTCTATATATAAAGAGTAAAAGACAAGGTTGAAATTTGCTATTTAGCTTAGCAAGAACCTTGAGTAGGTACCACCAATGAGTTCAGTCTCCTGTTCACATCTGTAGTCATGTAAATGTCTCAATTCTCTCTTCCAGCAGTGATGGCCGAGCAAGTCCTGCTGAGTCACTACTGGTTCACCTTGATGATCCCAAAGTTGTCAGTCTGTTGCAGAAGCTCTACAGCGTGGACTACGAGACCAGGCAGAAAATCATGATCAAAGTAGGTCCTAATCAAACTGTGAGACTAGGGATAAACTAGACAGTATTCTACACAAACCAGACAGTATTGTACACATGATACACATTCATCATCACCATGTAGCAGGTCCTTTGCAGAACGTCGCTCTCATCACAGTCTGCCTGAAAGAAACTCGCTCTCTTGCCAATTCTTCCGCCTCATGAACTTTCACACTCAAGGAGTCACTTATATCCTGTGCCTATCTTCGTGTCGGTCGGCCCCTGCCCCTCCTTCCTGGTACCAAGCCTTCTGCTATAATTCTTTCCAATCCGTCGTGGCGCTTGATATGACCAAAATATTTCAGCTTTCGAGAAAGGATGGTGTTTATTAGCGAATCTTTCTTGATGTTCAGATCTTTTAAGATGTCAATATTTCTCATCTTCTTTGTCCAATATATTCTTAGAATATTTCTATAGCATTTCAGCTCAAAAGCCCCAATTCTGTTTCTTAAGGACTGAGAGATAGTCCACGACTCACATCCGTACGTAGCTACAGGGAAGATGCATGCTCTCAAAATTCTAATTTTTATCTCCTTGCTGGTACTTAACCATAGACTTGTTATTTTTGGGTGACAGCCAGTTTTATATGTGGACATTATTTTCATTTCGTTTAAATTCAAGAACAGATTTTGATCTTCACTTTGCTTTTGGACAGACAATATTAAATTTTCTATTCCCTTTATGCTTTTCGAAAGGAGGACTGTGTCATCTGCGTAGCAGAGCTCCGGAATAGGGTTGCCATCAATTTTAAGCGGATCATAACTGTCACAAATCTGGTCATTTGCTAGATGTACATTACTGTACACAAATTAGTATTGTACACAAACTAGATATTGCATACATGCTAGACATTATTGTACACAAACTAGACAGTATTGTAGACATAGTAGATGTTATTGTACACATACTAGACATTACTGTTAGTTTGAAGGTTATAATTTGTATACAAGAATTTGGTTAAAGCAAAAACTTAAGGTCAAGGTCAGTAAAGTGTGCACTTATTATTCAGGTGCAGTTTTTCCGAGCCTGGCAGAGGTACACAGTCTCCTGCAGGGAACACAGAAACAGGAAGGAAACACTAGCACATGCGTATGTTCTTCTCATTCTTCCTCACATGTGTGTTTCTGCTGTCTCATTCTTCCTCACATGTGTGTTTCCAGTGTCTCATTCTTCCTCACATGTCTGTTTCTACTGTCTCATTCTTCCTCACATGTGTGTTTCCACTGTCTCATTCTTCCTCACATGTGTGTTTCTGCTGTCTCATTCTTCCTCACATGTGTGTTTCTGCTGTCTCATTCTTCCTCACATGTGTGTTTCCACTGTCTCATTCTTCCTCACATGCCTGTTTCTACTGTCTCATTCTTCCTCACATGTGTGTTTCTGCTGTTTCATTCTTCCTCACATGCCTGTTTCTACTGTCTCATTCTTCCTCACATGTGTGTTTCCACTGTCTCATTCTTCCTCACATGTGTGTTTCCACTGTCTCATTCTTCCTCACATGTGTGTTTCCACTGTCTCATTCTTCCTCACATGTGTGTTTCCACTGTCTCATTCTTCCTCACATGTGTGTTTCCAGTGTCTCATTCTTTCTCACATGTGTGTTTCCACTGTCTCATTCTTCCTCACATGTGTGTTTCCACTGTCTCATTCTTTCTCACATGTGTGTTTCCACTGTCTCATTCTTCCTCACATGTCTGTTTCTACTGTCTCATTCTTCCTCACATGTGTGTTTCCACTGTCTCATTCTTCCTCACATGTGTGTTTCCACTGTCTCATTCTTCCTCACATGTGTGTTTCCACTGTCTCATTCTTCCTCACATGTGTGTTTCCACTGTCTCATTCTTCCTCACATGTGTGTTTCCACTGTCTCATTCTTTCTCACATGTGTGTTTCTGTTGTCTCATTCTTCCTCTCAGGTGTGTTTCCACTATCTCATTCTTCCTCACATGTGTGTTTCCACTGTCTCATTCCCAATTCCATGTTTCTTAAATTGCCTATTCTCGTGCTTATGCCCAATTTGTGACCCTTTGAAAATAAAGCTTGTTCATTCATTCGTCCTTTCGTTCTCTCCCCATGGGGCTTCCAGGACCCCACTGTGGGAGAAAAAAAACAGATTCACTGGGCCCCCAACAAGCTTGTCATAGGAGTCCACTGAATGGTGGCTTGCCTTAAGGTTGGAATGCATCTGCCCAAGAGGCAAGGATCCAAGAGCCTACATAAAAATAAGATAGATCTGTAAAACAGATGCGCACACAACACTCATGTTCTGGGACACAACTAAAGTCTGGAGTTGAACGAACAACCAGAACTTTCCTGCAGAGTTTGCAGTCAGTGAATAATTCGGCTGAGAAATTTGCTGTCACTGCTCCTCTAGGTGGTGCGCTATTTTATGATAGAGTTGATATGATGAACGCTGTTTGTGGTCAGTCTCAGTATGAGAAATTTTCACTGGTTACCGAGAATGGGGATAAAGCCCATGCAGGTATATACCATATTCCTGCAAAAGCTTTGTTTTTGTTACTCCTTCCGACACTTCACTGAGGTACAAGGTGGAAGAGATGACGAAGGAAAAGGAATATTCCAAATGCACTAATGGGAAGTTTTCTGTTTATTCAATAATATTTTTATGAATTCAATCTCTTTCTTATATTTTTTCTCTACCTGTTCCATGTTTCGTCTTTCCTTACTTTATTATCCACTTTCACATGTTTAATTATACAATTACTTTCTTTCTTACATTTAATTATTGCCTTATTCCCTGTCACAAATGTCTTAACTCTCGTATTCCTTTTCACATGGTCCCCTATTTTTTTTCCTTTGATATGTTTCATAAAGTGTGGCACCAAGAAGATGTTCTCAATTATCAACTGTGCAGTTTTTCTGTTTCTTCAGCTGGCCTCACCATAGAATGTGTTATTCTCCATGTTTAGGTCAGAGATGTTTTGTAGACATAGACTGCTGTCTAGTCTCTTGACTGTATGGAGGGCTAGAGCTTCCCACAGCTCCAAGATGAAGCAAGCTAGTTCCCTCTATCACCTTCGTGGGCTCAGGAAAGGCTTTCAGGCACTCAGGTGGTCAGTCAGACAATCCAAGAACCTGACCAGCACACTAGAGGTTAGGGTTCAGGCTATATTGATCAAGGCCAGCTTTCAGAAGGTCAGCGTTTGGGTACAGTTTGTGTTGATTTCATCGAAATATTGTTGTTTGTTGAGACAGACCACTAGAAATGTTGAGACAGAATTCTTATAAAAGGTTGAGACAGAACACTACACATGTTGAGATAAAACAATAGAAATATTTAAATGCTGAGAATGTTGAGAAAAATATTGCAAATGTTGAGACCAAACTTTGTAAGTATAGTTCATAACTTTGAAAATTTTGAAACAGAACACTGGAAATGTTGAGACATAATACTAAAATGTTGAGGTAGAACACTTCACATGTTGAGATCAAATACAAAAAATGTTGACACAGAACACTACATATGTTGAGATAAAACAATACAAATGTTGAAATGAAATGCTGAGAATGTTAAGAAAAATATTGTAAATGTTGACACAGAACACTACATATGTTGAGATAAAACAATACAAATGTTGAAATGAAATGCTGAGAATGTTGAGAAAAATATTGTAAATTAGTTAGTTAGTTAGTTAGTTGGGTTATCCTCATTGCACTCCGGACATGTCCATAGGTGCTCAGATCCTCCCCTCAGTATGAACCCCAACGTCCGATGGCTAATAGTACCAGTTCTATGTTGATTAACAAGTCTTCTGGCGTAGCTGGTGTGTGTCTCGTTTTTTGCTGTGCCGATCTTAATTCCCAAGTCTGCCATTCTGGCGAGTGATGTGGATTCACTGCCACCAAAGTCCTCTATTCTTCCCATTTCTCTGAGGGCATTGATAATATCAGCATGATCCATAGGCTGACCGTCGGTAGTGATAGCGGATCCAGCCAACCTGTCAGCTCTTTCATTTCCATTGACGCCTGCGTGTCCCGGAACAAAAATAAAGGTGACTCCATGAACAGTGGACTTCTGTAATAATTCAAGCCATTGTCTTCGCGCTGAACCTGCCTGAACCCTCCGGATCATACTCATTGAATCACTGAGTATACACACGCGGGTGTAAATATTGTAAATGTTGACACAGAGCACTACATATGTTGAGATAAAACAATACAAATGTTGAAATGAAATTCTGAGAATGTTGAGAAAAATATTGTAAATGTTGACACAGAACACTGCAAATGTTGAGACTGATTACTTAGCAAGTATTGAGATAAAACTTTGCAAATGTTGAGATAAAACTTTGCAGATGTTGAGATCGAACACTTGAAAGGTTGAGACATAATACAAAAATATTGAGGCAGAGCACTTCACACATTGAGACAGAACACCGTAAATGTTGAGACAAAATCTTCTAAATGTTGGGACAGAACTTTGCAAACTTTGTGTGAGTAGTTGAGATTGGTGACAGATTCACAAAAACTTTTTTTATTAATTATTACCAAAACTGCCTCTGGATTACTGGGTGGCTGTGAAAGGCATACAAGTATGCATGTTAGACTGCACGATCACAGACTTAATTTTGCTTTCCTCTTCATTATTCTTGGTATGAATGTGTGAGTGTGAGTGAGGAAAATGTCAATAAATGCATGAATGAGTGAGTTTGTGTGTGCACCTGTGTGCATGTATTTACTATCTGTTCTTTTAGTCTTTTTCTTTGATATTCATATTATGCAGATTTTTATATCAACAAACATGCTTTATTGATAAAATACAATTGCTATGTGAAAGATGAGTCTTTGGAAGGGCCGAAAATAAGAAGGGCTATTTTGAAAACCCTTTGAAAATTAAGTTAATTCATTTGTTCATTTGTTCATTTGTTCGTTCTATCCAGGTATTGTTTTCAGCAGGGACTGTTCTCTCTGGGTGTAGTACTTTCCATGTACTGTGCTCCCCAGGTAGTGTACCTCCAGGTACTGTTATCTCCAGTTACTATTCTACCCAGTTACTATTCAGTTCAGTTAATATTTTCTCCAGGCACTGTTCTTTACAGTTAGTATCTCTCCATGTATTGTTTTCTCCAGTTACTATTTTATCCAGATACTGTTCTCATCTGTACTGTTCTCTCCATGTATTATTCGCACAAGGCACTGTATTCTCTACTGTTCTCTCCTTCTGCTATTGGCTTCATGTTTAGGACTTGGTTTGTCATGTCCACCAGTTGATAGATGGTAGACGGTTGGCCTCTAGAATTGACAGATAGTGGAGTGTTGGCCTGTAGTGTTGACAGATGATAGAGTGTTGGCCTCTGGAGTTGATGAATGGTAGAGTGTTGGCCTCTAGATTTGACAGGTGATGGAGTTTTGACCTCTAGAATTGACAGATGGTGGAGTGTTGGCCTGTAGTGTTGACAGATAGTGGAGTGTTGGGCTCTAGAGTTGACAGATAGTAGAGTGTTGGTCTCTAGAGTTGACAGATGGTGGAGTGTTGACCTCTTGATATGACAGATTGATTGTGAACTGTAGGCCTCTAGAGTTGACAGATGGTGGAGTGTTGATCACTTGAAATCACAGATTGATTGTGAACTGTGGGCCTCTAGAGTTGACAGATGTGGAGCATTGACCTCTAGAGTTGACAGATGGTGGAGTGTTGACCTCTTGATATGACAGATTGATTGTGAACTGTAGGCCTCTAGAGTTGACAGATGTGGAGTGTTGACCTCTAGAGTTGACAGATGGTGGAGTGTTGTCCTCTAGATTTGACAAATCATGGGGTTGCCTGTGAAATAGATAGATGTGGAATGGTCTCTTGAATTAACAGTTCTTTCAAACAGGAGAATTACTAATAGATGTGGATAATGTAAGGAGGATATGGAATTATCAGAAAATAGTGGCATTTATGGAGTTGGGGTTAATCAAAACTGAATATTATTTCTTTTATAATTTTATTTTGTATTTTGTATTTTCTGGTTAATAACAGTGGAAAACTGGAGCAGAAAGACGGCGACAAGAAAATTTAAGAAAAGTTTTCAACATGTGGAGATGTTTTGTTTCAGAAACTCACAAGTGAGTATTGTTGGTGATTTATGTGAGTAATAGGTTAATGACTCAAAAATTATGGAGGTAAACACTCAAAGTGTATTTAATTACTAGCAATTATTGGGTTAAACATTTAAACATTGCATGATAAATTCATCTGGAAGCAAGAAGACTACCAGCAAGGTGTTAATGAGGTCCTTAGAGAAGGCTAAGAATTGAACCACTTCCCCATGCCAGGCATGTGGTAACAATCATTTAGGGTGGGGTTAGCTTGGGGTTGGCAACCCCATTCCACAGAAAGATTTATCATAAAAAACAGTAGATCATGAACAAGTCTAGGATGGTTTCACATCAGTGGCTTGAAGGTTTCTGCTCCACTGTGGGTCAAGGGCAGAAGAACAGGTCAAACACAGAAGGAAACTAGTGGGCAAAGACACTTGAGAGTTTTAAATGCAACAGTCTGACTCATGTCTTTGTTATGATGTTTTGCGAGTTTGTTTAGATGTGTTGTGAATTTGCTCAATACATTGTGAATTTGTTGGGAATGTGTTTTTATGTGTTGTGAATTTAATGCTTGAAATCAAGCAGGGAAAAAAAACATTACTCCACTTTCAGTCACCATTGGGTTGCTGCACACCTTGTGTGAATTACTGTGTAGCTATGATTTAGTAAAACATTTTTTTGAAATTTTAAGAAAATTGTTATGTTATTGTTGTCAATTATGCTGTAAGTTTTTTGTAATTTTTATTTCTTCCATTATCAATCAGAATTCGTCATATGACTGAAATAATCTGTGAAAATGTCAAGACTGATGTCCTGAGATGTTGGAAGAAAATTTTCAACAAACGAGTGAAGAAAAATCTGGCATACAACCAGGTCAGGTAAGTAATGATATGAGATGTACATGGAGAGGTAATTGTACTGATATTGCTGATATTATGCAGCTGTGTGCAGAGAATTGAGCAGGATACAGTCATTTACCTTTTCGAGATGACTCAGCCGGTCTGTCGGCCAAAAAGCAGATTTGCCAAAAAAGAGGAATGGGCCAATCCATTACTCGATAATACAACCCTTTAGGTTGGTTGGCTGGCTTTTATACTTATGCTTCACACATTTCTTGCACATGTGGATTGTTCAATGACTTTTCTGAAAGTTTGATGTGTTGTTCTGTAATTTTGTATCGAATTTTGTTGGTTACATGAAAGGGGGTAAAGTGCTACCTGTACCCAACAATGGTGAAAAGGACTGTTGCGTCATAGCAATAAAAATTGGGGGATAGGCAAAAAAAGGAGTAGAACCATGTGCCAGAGGAGTCTGGAGAGCTTTCCCCCCAAAAACAGTTAGGACTTACTCAGACTTGAGTCATCAAAAAATTTAGCCACATTGTTCAGTTTAGTCCTGTTTGTCCTTAGTAAGTAAAAAACAAAATGTATGCATGAATATGCAAATTCGGTAGCTAAATGATGAGATGTCAGTGTGATTCATGAAGACTGTATTAGTTAATTCAATTTCCTACAAGAATAGGTATAGTTTTAAATTGTTAATTAAACACTTTTGTTTTTAAATCTTTGAAAATTAAGAGAATCCCCACCTGAAGGCTCTGTCTTCTTGGCACTGTAACTCAAGATAAGCCTCCATCTGCAAAGGATTAACGGTGATATTTCTGTGTTTCAGAACCACTTTACTGCGACATACATTTGCTTCCTGGCGAGCTCATTATTCGCAGCAAAAGGAGAAGAGGGACAAGTACTCATTGGCTGTGTCAGTAATTTAGAGTCTAGTTTACTGTCTGTCCTCATTAACTGTATCAGTAATTTTTTCCCATCTGTTTGTGTTTTTTTTTTCTTTATTTCTTCTTCTTTTGTCAAAATCTGCTTGTGCCACTAGGCGTCGCAGTCTATCAGATGATCGGCAACCGAGCCAGGGCGCGCTCAGTCGCTTCATATGCCGTGATGTTATGAAGTCTCAAGTTGTCCGTGACTCCTTCAATCCATCTTCTTCTTCGTCTTCCCCTGCCTCTTGTTGTTTCGATTTTCATGTTGTCTGCTCTTGATGCTGGCATCGTTGGTTCCATTCTCATTAGGTGACCAAACCATTTCATTCTTTGCTTCTCAATAAATTTAACGATGGGTATTATTTAAATTGTTGCACTTGTTTAAGGCTGTGATCTAGAATCTTTATGTCGATGGTCTGTTGCTCTCTACTTATGCTCATGACTTCTGTCTTTTCAGTATTGATCTTCATATGATGCTTGAGGCAACTGTCGTGTAGTAGGTTCATGTGGTCTTGCAGCTGTTTACTATCACTGTGAAATATGCATTGATCGTCGGCAAAGAGCAGCTCATTGAAGTCCTCCTGTTTATCGACATCTGTTGGTGTTATGTCTATTTTATTAATATTGTCCATAAATATTATGAAAAGTAAAGGTGATAATACACAACCTTGTCTTACTCCTGATGTTACTGGGAACCAGTCTGTGATGCCAGCTCTTGTTATCTTTATTTGCTGTCATTTAATTAATGATGATTAATTTAAAGCAAATGCCCAAGTGATGTCATTATGAAAAAAAGGGGAGGTGTTTGAAAAAGCATGAAACTGATTATCCCCACATAGTCGAAAACACATAGGTCACCTTTGCCTTCAAAGAACATTTCTTGGTACCCATTTTATATTGGGCCTCTAAAATAGTGGGCCTTTGCTCAGTGTCCAGTCAATTTGATGAGATCATACTTTGAGCTATGCATGTTTTATTAGATTATAGCATATTTTTTATTACTTCTGATAAAGCACAAAACCTCCATTTATATTATATGATACCTTATATTTCTATAAAGATGTCTGTGATCTGCTCATTTTTTACAGATCCAGACATCAGCATGCACTGTTGAAATCAAGTTTCCTGCAAATTGTTGCCAGCTTTAGCAAAACCCAGAAAGCTACAGATTATGTTAGGTCAGTGCAAACAGTGTAATCAGTTGTCCAGATTTTGTTAGGATATTGTAGGCTGTATAACATTTGTTATACTGTGCAAACTGTATAACAACTGCAGGTTTTGTTTAGCTAGTGCAAGTTGTATAATTGCAACACTTAGCACTTTGTGAATGGCTGCCCTAACCTTCATCTTTGTGCCAGGTCATGTGGGTGTTCAAGGAAACGAGCATGCTGATTATCTTGCTGACACTGCGGTTGCCCTGGCTGGTCCTGTACTGGACAGAATCCATGTTTTCAATGCCATACACAGCACTTACTGTGACGAAGGACTTGCCAAAGGGCATGACTCAGTATCCCTATCTAATTTGTTTAATTGCTGGTTGTGGTACTGGTTACATTACAGAGGGCATGGTTGGATAATCAAGAGTCCATTTTTCTTCTTTGATTAAAAAAAAACATAGCCTGCCTTTTGCCAGTCAGCCACAGCTGACTCAGGGGCCAGTTTCCACACCCTGTAACACATTATTTGCTAGAGAATATTTTGAGAAGAGATGAACAAAGAATCACTAAACGTGCACTGAAATAGGACACTGATAGATTGAGAAATTTAGGGTTTCCAACAGAAACTTGAAGAAGGCTTCTATTGTGTTTGCTCATCCTTGAAGTTTTGACTATATACATGGCAGCGCTGGAGACCAAGATAAGGTAGAGGATGGGAGAATACAGTTTTTTTTTCACTTTCTGGGCAAAGCTGAGCACTGACAAATAGATAGTGACAAACAGATAGTAATAAAAAGACTATGATGAAAAGATAAACTTCTGGGAATCATGATATTTCACAGACAGCACAACTCAGACAAAGAGATAATGATGACAAACAGAGAAGAATGGTATGACATTACATTGGGTAGGTAGAGTGTTGTTTGGGGTGGGGGTTGGGAGAGGATAAGATTAACCATGACTACATCAAACTGTGCAGGTGAGAGAGAATGGTATGACATTACATTGGGTGGGAGTTGGGGGAGGATAAGATTAACCATGACTACATCAAACTGTGCAGGTGAGAGAGAATGGTATGACATTACATTGGGTGGGAGTTGGGGGAGGATAAGATTAACCATGACTACATCAAACTGTGCAGGTGAGAGAGAATGGTATGACATTACATTGGGTGGGAGTTGGGGGAGGATAAGATTAACCATGAAAACATAAAACTGTGCAGGTGAAAGAGAATGGTATGACATTACATTGGGTGGGAGTTGGGGGAGGATAAGATTAACCATGAAAACATAAAACTGTGCAGGTGAGAGAGAATATCTGTGATTCATCAGAAGCAAAGTGCTTTCACGTCAAGAACTAAAGGAAAAGTCATTAAAGAAGACAGTGGAGCCTTTGCTATTACACCCAGAAGCTTGACAATGGAGTTCAAGGCTATAACAAAGGCCCTAGAATGGCTAAAAACTCAGTAATTCCTCAATACATGCTTTCTCAGTGACTCAATGAGCATGCTACAGAAGATCAAGGTGGGGCATATACAGAAACAGTGACTCCATCTGATACACTGGATCACAGCCTTTTTTTGTCCCAGGTATGCTGGTGTGAAAAGCAATGAGAGAGCAGACACCCTAGCTGGCAGTGAGACTATCATGAATTGGTAATCTATGAACATGAGAGACATCATCAGTGCCATACAAGAGACTAAACACTGTGAAGATTTGAATTTCATGGAAAAAGATTTTTCACTGAATAGATTGCATACTCTGGGTGTACCAGTTAGACCTCTGAGACAGGAAAACCATGCGGGAGCTACCTGTCATAACATCAACCAGAACATAATGGGAGTTGTTAGCCTAAAAACACTTGGAGACATGCTCAGGAGGAGATGGGAGCACTTATGGTCATGTCTGATGTGCGATGAAGATGATCTCATAAAATGAACAATGAACAATGTGCACTGGCTGGGTGTGTGTGTGTTGGGGGAGGGGGAGGGGGGGGAGGGTAGTGATGGGATAAAATTAACAGACAACATCAAACTGTGCAGGTGAGAGAGAATGGTATAACATTACAATGGGTAGGTTTAATCCAGAATGTGAGTGTTGTGTGTACATCCATTTTACAGACTGACTTATTTGTATGCCAGCTGTTGGTTCTTTGCCTCTCAGGTGGATGCAATACAACATTGAAGGGAACCTCCAGTTTGTTGACTCTTTTAACATGCTTGTTGGGAAGGCAGTAGGTTTATTCTTGCTTTCCCCAAAGTGGGGCTTCAGAACCCACAGAGGGAGTTCTTATATTGAATGGTTGGAACCAACAGATAAATATTTCATGTTTTCTTGTACTGAATGGTTGGAGATTACAGATAAATGTTGTAGGTATTCTTGTGTTGAATGGTTGGAGATTACAGATAAATATTGCATGTATTCTTGTGTTGAATGGTTGGAACCGACAGATAAATATTTCATGTATTCTTGTGTTGAATGGTTGGAACCGACATATAAATATTGCATGTATTCTTGTGTTGAATGGTTGGAGCCGACAGATTAATATTTCCTGTGTTCTTGTGTTAAATAGTCAAAGATTACAGATAAATATTTTGTGTTCTTATATTCAATGGTTTAAGATTACAAATAAATATTTCATGTGTTCTTGTATCGAACGGCTGAATGTAAACCAAATAATTTCACTGTTTATCCTTTTGATTATATCAATAATTTGTTTGACAGGAAAAGTTTTCTTACGTGGAACCAAGCATGGAGAAGAAACCTGGCACAGTATCAGACAATAACAATGTCACTCAAACGTATGAAACTACGTTACACGTTACTGACGTGGCGTGACAATGTGGCACAGCTGCAACAGAGGCATGACTTGGCTGTTGCTGTGATTGAGAAGTGTCATCTGAAACTTATCTGGCAATCATGGAAGACATATATTTCAGCCAAAGCTATTCTAAGGTAATATACAGAAATCTTCTTCTTCTTCTTTGCATTCACAGCTGTAAACTCTGGTGGAAAGTTCTGGTTGTCGGTCCACTTCTGGGCTGCAGTTCTGTTCCAGAACTGGGGTGTTGTGTGTGCATCCGTTTGACAGATCTGACACATTAGTGTGCAGACTGTTGGTTCCTTGCCTCTCAGGCAGATGCACTCCGACTTCGAAGGAAGCTCCCAATTAGTCGACTCTTACAACATGCTTTAGGTAGGCAGTGGGTCTGTTCTTGTTTTCCCTATAGCAGGGCCCCAGAACCCACACAGGGATATCATCATCATGTAGCAGGTCCTTTGCAGAACGTCGCTCTCATCACAGTTTGCCTGTAAGAAACTCAGTCTCTTGCCAGTTCCCCCAGCTCATGAACTTTCACACTCAAGGAGTCACTTATATCCTGTGCCCATCTTTGTGTCGGTAGGCCCCTGCCCCTCCTTCCTGGTACTAGGCCTTCTGCTATAATTTTTTCCAATCCGTCGTGGCGCTTGATATGACCAAAATATTTCAGCTTTCGAGAATGGATGCTGTTTATTAGCCAATCTTCCTTGATGTTCAGATCTTTTAAGATGTCAGTATTTCTCATCTTCTTTGTCCAAGATATTCTGAGAATCTTTCTATAGCATTTCAGCTCAAAAGCCCCTATTCTCTTTCTTAAGGACTGAGAGATAGTCCACGACTCACATCTGTATGTAGCTACAGGGAAGAGAGATAGTCCACGACTCACATCCGTATGTAGCTACAGGGAAGAGAGATAGTCCACGACTCACATCCGTATGTAGCCACAGGGAAGAGAGATAGTTCACGACTCACATCCGTATGTAGCTACAGGGAAGATGCATATACAGAAATAAATTATTGTAAGGGTAAATAGTCTAGGGAGCAGTCATGGTGTAGCTGCTAGAAGCTCGCTTGCCGATCGGAAGGTCATGGGATAAGGTCCTAACGGAGCCATATTTTTTTTCTTCAAAAAAAAACCTTGGCTTCTAGGTCCACCCAGCCTTGAGTTGGTACCAGGTACAAGTCCTGGGAAGTAAAGGTGGCCATCAGTCCTGGGGAACTATGAAGATATGCTGCTGGCTTTTGGAACAGCCTCTGTTGTGACTGTAAAGTCCAATGTGGGAGTGATAGTCTCTGTCTCATTGGAAAAATAGACACTCCCTGGCTATTAGGCTGATTTTCTCTCGCTGTGTTTGATTTCTTTCAGAACGTGACAACAGTCTTGACGCTGACATGATGCTAACCACATTATCCATCAAGCACTGTTAGGTCTATAAAATATAGGCCAAGCCCTATATACCCAATACACCGGAAGGCTTGGAAAGGGTCCTTTACTTGTTACTTTACTTAAAATATTCTAAGGTAAATGTTGATTTTTAGTGTGTGAGCCCCGTATACCACTGATGACAAGAGTAGGCCACCTAGATGCTTCACATTAATGAGTCAGGAGAGACAGGTGTTTATAACAGCGCAACTAATGATGAAACACATGTTGTTTATTATGTTCTTTTTGTTTGACTTCCTGTCACTCATCAGGGTCACTTTTGACTGCTGAATTAATCTGTTATATGTAAAATACAGTATAGTTCTATGTGAAAGATGGACTTTTGAACTAATCTGTTCAATGTAAAATATTGACTGCTGATTTAATCCTTTTGATCTAAAATACTGATTGCCAAACTAATCTTTTTTATGTAAAATATTGACTTCTGATTTAATCCTTTTGATGTGAAATATTGATTGCTGAATTAATCTGAAACCAGTTTTATAAATATCTGCCCCACTGCCATGTTTGCAGGAAGAAAGCCCAGCTCCACCAAGTAGCTGCCCTACATGCAGTCCTGGCCTCTCAATTTTCCCATTGGCAGCACATGTACAAACGCACCAGGCAGGAGAAGCTCATCAAACAGCTGTGGTCTGAAACATGTGCCAGGTATTCTGAGTTCAAGGTCAATAATGCCAAACTGGCATCCTGGTCATGTCTTGCCTGGTCCACACACATGAAGAACCACAGATTTGGTGTCTGCTGAGACCTTTTTATTAACATCTTCACTGTTAGTTCCCAGTTTGCTGTCCACTGTTTGTCTCTGGTGAAGTTGACCTTATTTCCCAACATTGTGTCCACTCTTCTTTCTTTCATGAAAAGTTGACTTTAGTTCCCACCCTGCTGTCCACTGTTTCTTTCACATAAAGTTCACCTGAGTTTCCACCTTTCTGTCCACTGTTTCTTTAAGGTAAAATTGTATTTTACTTTGTCACATTATTATAAAAATAATTTAATTTATGTTTTAAAGTAATAATCTGTTAAGAGATTATTGTTATCTAGTTAGCACGGCACCCAAACATAAACTATAATCAAGTTAACACTGTGTTGTGTGCTAACTGGGCATTTATACCAGAGGTCAAAGAACATGAAAGTACAGATTATCATTCATGAAGTGAGTGACCAAAGTAAAAAGTGAGCACAGATACCTGGGCCACTGAAAGAGCATGGAAGTTGTGTTGTGTGAGTTTTAGTGAATTCACAGGTATGGCCACTCCGTCCAGTAGACAAATCCCATAATCATCGGATTTAGTAGCCTTCAGTCAGTGAAAGAGGTCGGACACTTGTTCATGTTGCGTGACATTTTTAATCATGTCTTTTATTCTTTCTGAGTGCCTGCACATCTAGTTAAATTTGGTGTATTAGAAATGAAGTTGTCAATGTTTATTGTAGAAATTCTTTGGAGGACAGAGGATGTGTTGGCCCATTTGTTAACTGCCGCAGTGGTGCATCTGTGTGTCACGCTTCGTGACTTGTGGTAACTACGTTGAAACAAGTATGGGGAGGTGTCAGGGGATACTTCCAGGTGTGACAAGGTATCAGATTGCATTCTGGATTTTATTCACCAGTTTAGTGGGACTGCCTTAAGTCTTCAGATGACAGGGTCTCTGGGATAGAAAGTCACCAGAGGATGGTCATGGCCATCAGTGAATGATGGATTCTGCTTGATCAGAAAGGAGGTGCCTGTAACAACCATGAGGACATAGTGTGCAAGGGTGTATTGTATTCTGTCCAGCTGTGGAGACTGGGAGAACTGTTTGGACTTATTCCCGTGTAGTGTGCTAGCAGAACATACTTGAATTCTACTTGTGTTTCAGTTGTGGATCTTGTGGGTTACGGTCTCCAAGTGGTTGACTGGAAACTGTTCAGACTTTCTACCAGTAGTTATTGATCAAGTGATCCATTAGTTGAACAAGCAATCGAGAGACTACTCGTTCATCTTACATCACCACTTCATCATCATCCTGTGTTTGTCCACATTAAACAAGACTAATGTCACTAGTATATATATATAGTATAGTATATACAGGGTTGTGATGCCACAACCTATTTCACAACACACTGACACCCAACAATAAACTAGTCAAGTTAATACTGACAATCGACAATAAGTTAAAGCAAGTTACTACGGACACCCAACAAAAAGCTACTATCAAAATAACACTGATGCCCAACAATAAGCTATTATCAAATTAATACAGACACTGAACAATAAACTATAATCAAGGTA
Organism: Candidula unifasciata; assembly: GCA_905116865.2. NCBI lineage: Eukaryota > Metazoa > Mollusca > Gastropoda > Stylommatophora > Geomitridae > Candidula > Candidula unifasciata. The sequence goes on along the minus strand of CAJHNH020001924.1, from coordinate 461,723 downwards.
ACACACAATACGCTAAAATCAAATGGACATTGACACTCAACAGTTAGCTATAATCTAGTTAACACTGACACCCAACTGATTACTAATTAAACAGGCAGACAGATTGGCTTCATCTGCCCCACTTGGTAGCGAAAAGATACATGACAAGGGAGATGTGGTCACGGCTCGTTTGGAACTAGCAGCAGAATCAGTAGAGAAACAAGATTATTATGGCCTGGAGAGAAAGAGGCACCTGGGTGTAACCAGAGGGTCTGGCTGGCTGACTACACTCAGAGGAAAGGCAAGACGGACATAACCAGATTGTGATAGCTACCATCAGTATTGGAACTCTGCGCTGGCTGCTGAAGATGAGGACTGAGTACTCATGGGAATGCCCTGAATGCTATGATGTCAATTCTTGACTCAACTCAACTGATTACTAATTAGGCATCAACATCATAGTGCACAGAGCACAGCCAGAGATGCCCTATCTATTGTAGCACATGTTTTAAGGTGTAGATGCCAACTGTTCCTGTAGGACACTGATTTTACACTGGATGTTTTCTTCCACTCATACGTCCCTCCTTACCTGACCCATATCTGATTCATCGTTCACATATTCTTACACATGTTATTTCGTCTAACCTCATGTCTCATGTCAGCATTTGTTCACAAATGGTCTTCAGGATGTCACCTTTGTTCAGTATGAGTGTTCCTGCAGCTATTGCTTTTGTAGCTAGAAAATCCATTTTCAAGCTGATGCTTGGTATCCACTCATGCCACATTTGTCCCCATTTTGAAGCTTCCACAGTACTGAGTCAGAATCAGACACTATAACTACTCTGGTAATGCTATTTTCTTTTATCCACACCCAACAATAAGTTATAATCTAGTAATCATGACAGGTAGGTAAGTTGTACCTACTAGGACATCACACAAGCAATAAACATTTGGTGACACAAAGTGCCAGCATGTGGATGAGGATCACCCATGGCGAGGTCCTGGAAACCCTGTTCAGCAGTTAGACCATATTTAAGGCCTGGCTATATTCAGGGCCTCCGGCAAAAAGCCAGGGTGGGGCTTCAAAATAACTAAAAATTGCATCCCACATGGGGATGATGCTAGTGATGAATATTAAACAGTTCAAGAACATCTGTTCCTTTGTTTTTAACAAGGACAAATAACTAAAACACTAAGATTGTTACTAAGCATCTATCAAGACATAGACAGAATATCTGAAGCACATCCTCTTGTCCGTATGCGGATGTGATCAGCAGTAACATGATGCCACATGGCTTGTGTTTGTGTGTTGTTGCTGAGAAATATTTCATACTGTTGGTTGACTTCACATACATTTGACACTGGTTTTGTTTTTCTCTGATGGGATGCAGACAAGTGGCCAGGCAATGGAGGCTCATCTGCTACAGAGGGTCCCTAGAGCGACTGTGTCAGGCCACCCAACCGGAGAGGGAGCAGCGAAGGATGAGAGGTCAGATAGTTCAGACTTGTTGATTTTAGTGAACAGTAGATGCATGTCAGTTTGTTGATGATTTTAGTGGGCAGTAAATGCATGTCAGTTTCTTGATGATTTTATTTAACAGTAGATGCATTTCAGTTTCTTGATGATTTTATTCAACAGTAGATGCATGTCAGTTTCTTGATGATTTTAATGGACAGTAGATGCATGTCAGTTTCTCGAAGATTTTAATGGACACTAGATACATGCCAATTCGTTGATGATTTTATTGGACTGTAAATGCATGTCAGTTTCTTGATGATTTTAATGGACAGTAGATGCATGTCAGTTTGTTGATGATTTTAGTGGACAGTAAATGCATGTCAATTTGTTGATGATTTTAATGGACATTAGATGCATGTCAGTTTCTTGATGATTTTAATGGACAGTAGATGCATGTCAGTTTGTTGATGATTTTAGTGGACAGTAAATGCATGTTATGATTACGATTAGAATGGAAAAAAAAAATCGGACTGCTTCAGCCTGCCACTGAGGCTTGGCTTTAATTGCGTCCTTATTTCTGTGCGGTTTTATTTTTTCATTTTTGTGACGTGTGTTCATGCCTTGATATGATTTCCTTGCATATTTCTGCAACACTGACTTTGATAGGGGGTGGGTGTCTACTAGTCCTGAAAAGGACTAGTAGAGTTTTCCTGGGGCGGCCTGGATCGGTATGGGTGGGAGTAAATTTGGTGGTTGACATCATGCCTGGCTTGTCGCGAGCTGTGAGGTTACTTCCGGGCGGCACTGGAGCGGGGATAAATGGAGTTTCTGCTGTCTGGCCTGGCGCTTGTCCGCGTTTTCTCCATTTTTGGTGAGCTGGTTTTTCCTCGAAGATGACAGCCTGGTATCTGGGCTTGCTTTATTGGTTGGGCTCTCACTGGAGTCTGTCTTCTGCTGCTTGTCACTGGTACTGGTCTGGCTCGTTTTGACCTCGTGGGAGTGGATTCAGGCAGTCCTAAAAAGGACTGCCAGTTTTGCCTGGGATGGCCCGGGACAGCCTGGAACGGGGAAGGGTGGGTCAGGCGCTGGCAGTTGTCTTAGTGTTGGACGTTCCTTTGTCTGCCACGCTTGCCTTGGGTCGTTTGCTGACATTGAGTTTGTTCTCTTTCCTCGTCCGGGGTGGCTGTTTTTGAATTTCCAGTATTCGGTCCTGTTTCCTCGTCAAAATCTCACACTTTATAGGGTTCTACTCGGGCCCATGCCTCTGCTAGTTGTGCCTGTAGGATTTTTTCCTTTTCCATTTTTTGGTCAAGTTGACGTCTCTCTTCTCTGGTGGACTCGAAAATAGGCGTCGGCTTTTTGACTTTGTGGCCAAAGCTATGGGTTTCTGTGCCTTGGTCCTTGCTTTTGGGTGATTCAGTCATCTGTGTTTAATGCTTCATTGTTGTTACGTTGTAAGTGGATACAGCTCTGTCAGCTCTGCTGATACTTGGTTTCTTTGTAGCATTTCTTTCCTTCTCCAGTAGGGCAAATTCTGACTTTGCTTCTTGTGCTGCTGCTCCTGCATCTGAACTAGCTTTCACTAGTTGGGCAAAATGCATGTCAGTTTGATGATGATTTTTTTAAACAGTAGTTGCATGTCAGTTTGATGATGATTTTTTTAAACAGTAGTTGCATGTCAGTTTGATGATGATTTTTTTAAACAGTAGTTGCATGTCAGTTTGATGATGATTTTTTAAACAGTAGATGCATGTCAGTTTCTTGATAATTTTAGTGAACAGTAGATGCATGTAAGTTTGTTGATAATTTTAGTGAACAGTAGATGCATGTCAGTTTGTTGATGATTTAAGTGGACAGTAGATGCATGTCAGTTTGTTGATGATTTTAGTGAACAGTAGATGCATGTCAGTTTGTTGATGATTTTTTTAGGCAGTAGATACATGTCAGTTTATTGAATAAAGTCAAGTAAAGATCACGTGATGGTGACATTTCTTCACATCATTGCATATGGTGCTAGCCACATATTTTATAGACCCTTATATGGGTGATGTGGTCAATATCGGGACAGCCATCTTTGCTTTCAGAGTGTGATATTTCTACACTGTGCACTATATCTACTCTGTGTGCACTATGTCTACTCTGTGTGCACTATATCTACTCTGTGTGCACTATATCTAATCTGTGTGCAGTATATTTACTCTGTGTGCACTATATCTACTCTGTGTGCACTGTCTACTTTGTGTGCACTATATCTAATCTGAATGCACTATGTTTTTTCTGTGTGCACTATGTCTACTCTGTGTGCACTTTATCTAATCTGTATGCAGTATATGTACTCTTCATGCTCTAGATCAAATCAAAGTGCATTATATCTAATTTGTGTGCACTATAACTAATCTATGTGCACTATATATAATCTATGTGCACTATATCTAATCTCTGTGTACTATATCTACTCAGTCTGTACTGTATCTATTCTGCTTGACCTATATCTAATCTGTGTGCACTATCTAATTTGTGTGCACTATGTATGTGTACATCTACGTATTATATTTAAAATGTAAGCACTGTATCTACCATACAAGTTTTATATTTAAACGGTTAGCACTATATCTACCATGTAAGTACTATATCTATAATGATTATGCTGTATCAACCATTTATGTAATATATCTACACTCTAATCGCCATAACTACCACGTGTGTACTATATTTACAATTAAAGCACTATATCTACCATATATGTACTATATCTACCATCATTGCAATATATATACCATATTTGTAGTTTGTACTATATGCAAACTGTAAGAACCATCTCTTCCATATAAGTACAATATCTATCATGATTGCACTTTATCTACCATATATGTACTATTTATATACTATAATCATTTTATCTACCATATATGTACTATATCTACAATGAAGGCCTTATATCTACTGTATTTGCACTATATCTACACTGGGTGCACTAGAATATCTACTCTGTGTTTTGTTTTCAACAGCCATGTTTGCAAGGTGGAGGAGCTCTCTGCAAAAACACCAGAAACAGATAGAACAGGCTCTTGACCTACATTTACACCTGGAGAGATGCCACCTGCTGTTTGTCTTTAACACCTGGAAAGAGAACACTTGCCGAGCTGTGACCATCAAACCCCTGGTCCAGAGGACAGAGCTGCAGCTACTGATGAAGTCAGTCTTGTCTATTTTTGATTTATGTGTTTTAATGATGATATTTCCAAGATGCATCGTTGCATCATGTAAAAAGAAAACTTAACATAAAACATGACTGAGGAAGCCCAAAGAGGAGAAAGGAAAAGGTGTACACAAATAAAACCAAAATTTTCAATTAAAATTTCTTTTCTTTTTTTTTTTTTTTTAATTTACAAATAAAAATAACAGGAATCATAAAATCATAAAATCATACTACAACTAAGAGTCACAAAAGAAATAAATAGAAGGGAAATGTAAAAATTTGGAATAGGAAGAGGTGTAAAATAAAAGTCAAATGAAGCAAAGGGAAAGAGGGAAGAGAAAGGAGTGTGAGAGAAATAAAAGAAAATTTAGAAAGATACATAAATAATTTTTAATAATAATTTTTAAAAAAATTTGTGTTTAAAAAATATTATGACCATACACATTTTAAATTAATAAGTTTTAGATAAAGGTATACTGAACATTGGTTTCAACTGGGCCCAGAATACCTAAATTATGAATGAGACGACTTTCCAAAGAGGGAATACTGGTTTGATCCCCAAAGCAAGATTTTATGCCAGTGATAGAGATATCAATCTGTTTGCAATAACCTTTGCTGCTTTTCTGTTTAAAAAAAATTTTTTTTATTGTAATTTTGTAAAGCTGACCCACGTATCAAAATTTATAAGTGCTGTTTTGGTTTATCACTTCTCCTTATAATGTAATATGAAACTTTGGTTTGTTTGTTTATGTGACATAACTGTTGTTTATATTTTCTTGCAACTTTATTTGTTACTTCCTGTTGAGGAGGGCCCTGAGCAGTTATAATTTAATGCAGGCACTTCTCGAGTTGGAGAACTTTGGCCAGACACAAATCAAGATGTCAAATCTCAAAGCGCATCTTCCAGACAACAGTTTTACGCAAGTTCTTCTGTTCCTGGAGGTAACTACTACTATTATTTACTGCATTAGTCTTACTTTACTTTACTTTTACTTTTTCCTTCCACGTATGCCGCTAAGCGTTGTGGGGAGATGCAAGTTCCTGTCATAAGCAAGGCGGGCAGCATCTGATGTTCTGAGGCCATGCTTTTGGCAGGTTTCGGAGACCCCGTCAATCCACCATTTCCTTGGTCTTCCTCTTGCCTTATATCCTGAGCTTCTTTGATTGAAAATTTGTGATGTTATTTGATCATTTTTCATCCTGGTTAGATGTCCAAACCATTTCATTCTTTGGATGTTCTATGTAGTCTAAACATGGTGTAGTTTTGACAGTGTTTCTAATGTCTATATTCTTTATCCTGTCTAGTCTTGTCTTATTCGCTGCTTTTCTTAGACATTTCATTTCACAGGCTTCTATTTTTCTTTCATGGGTCTTGTTGATTGTCCATGTCTGGCACTGGTAGCAGAGTGTTGGAATGAAGATGGTGTTTATCAATTGTCTTTTGGTCTTCATGGTTATATCTGGATGTTTAAAGCAGAGGTGATAGTTGGTATGTGACAGCATTTGCTTTCTGTATTCTTGTTTCTATCTCTCTGTCCATTCTTCCATCCTCTGTAAATATACTGCCCAAGTATTTGAACTCTTTGGTTTGCTTGATTTTGGCACTTCCAACATTTATATTCAGTGGCCTGTGTGTTCTGCTGATCTTCATAACTTCTGTTTTTTTCTGTACTGATTCTCATATTATGTTGTAAACAGCTGTTGTTGAGAGTAGTCAGATGTTCCTGTAGATCATATTCATTTTGATACAGTATGCTTTGATCATCAGCAAAAAGTAATTCGTTTATAGCATACACGTCTGGGTTTGCTTCTACAGTGATCTTATCCATGTATGTTATGAAAAGTAATGGTGACAGTACACATCCTTGTCTGACACCAGTTGTGACTTTGAACCATTCAGAAAGACCACTAGATGTTCTTACTGCACTTTCACTTTTTTTTCATAGAGGGCTCTGATGTTGTCTAATAATTGACCCTGCACTCCGTAATCGTCAAGAATTCTCCACAGCACATCTCTGTCTACACGGTCGAATGCCTTCTCTTGATCTACAAAGACCACGTTCAGCTCTTTATCGTATTCGAGTGTCTTTTCACAGACTTGTCTTAGTGCAAATATGGCATCAGTGCAACCTCGCCCTTTCCTGAAACCGAATTGTGCTTTACTCAGTAGAGGTTCAACCTTTGCTCTTGTCCTACCTTCTAAGATCTTTGCATACATTTTCCCCACATGACTTAGTAAAGATATTCCTCTATAAGTTCCACATTCTCTCTTGTTTCCTTTTTTCTTCCAGATAGGTACTACAACTGATCTTTGCCAATCCACTGGCTGATTCATCGCAAGAGACAAGCTCATCATTTTAACATTCTGCGTCTGATGCGTAAACAATTTTATGAGTGGAAGGATAAAGCTGGAAAACAACATCTTCACAAAGTGATGATTCAGGAGGAAAAGGTAGTTTTATACTTTCTGTATTTTGTTGTAACAGTGGAGATCTTTGCTAATGTATGTCTAATTTTGTTTTTGTGTAGCTACTGTATATGTCCATAATTGTTCATTGATTCAGTTGGTTAATTAGTCAAGATTCTAGGTTCACAGCAAAAGGGTCATCCTATAAATGCTGTGTTGCTGTGCCAGGGAAAAGCACACACAGCTTTCTTTTCTGCCCGAGTTTGAAAACTAGTAAAAAGCACAAACACCCACAGCCACCCACACACATGCACGCACGCAGTCAGGCAGGCAAACGAGCGTGTGCATGCGTGCACACACACACACACACGTCCCAGCAAAATCTTAAATCTTGCACATGCAAAATAAATTCATAAGGCAGCCATCAGATGTGCCAACACTAACAGTATTTCATCATAATTGCAGCTAATTTTTTTTTAATGCAAGCAATCAGTCATGAAAGGCAGCATTTTCACACTATACTGCTTGAGTACATGCTATTGCAACCCACCATTTTGTGCAGTTCACAACACACAACAGGGAGAAGGAGGAGTGAACCCCACACATACACACAAATTCCACACCGAGACTCACCTCAGTAGCTGTGAGATGTAATGTAAAATTTGGACTGCCAGTGAAGAAAAAGGGAAACTGCATAAGCAAAAAGTGGCTAGAAAGTAATAATTTTTCAGAGCTTTGGTGAACAGCTGGCCTATCTGGAAATCTATTTCTTGTTTTATTGTGTTTTTTGTTATATTTTTTCAGCAATGACTAGGTTGTCCTGTATTTTAAGGTTGCATTGTTTCAGTTAGGCAGGCCAAACAATTTCTTGAGGCCTCAGAGATTTGGTTTTACAGAAGAATGCTTAGAATTCCTTGGACAGCCAAAAAGAGCAACCAAGAGGTTTTGAAAAAGGCGGGAGCCCGAAGACAACTTATCACAGACATCAGAAGGAGACGGTCATCATTTTTTGGCCATCTTATGAGAAGAGGGAAAATAGAACATGTTGTGACCACTGGAAAGATCTGTGGAAGGAGAGATAGAGGAAGACAACGAGGGAAGATGCTTGACAGTCTTGTTGCATGGCATGGAGGTGTGTCGGCACACAAACTGATACATGCTGCAGGAGATCGCAGATTATGGAGAGGCATGATCACCCACGCCAGTCGGCAAGGCACCTGATGATGATGATTGTTTCAGTAACACTTAAGAGATCAAGTGACTGGTGAATTGACTCCCTTAGTATCAGTCCCAGGGGCTTTAGCATCAAAGACTCAAGGGGTAGTAAAGAGAGATGTAAAATCGTCACATATTACATCTATTTGGCTTCTAGGCAAGAACCCATGAATGTATAATGTATTCCTTGGAATGAAAGAGTTAAATCCTACTCTTCCCAAAAGATTTAACTTTTAGTAAAAAAAATGTTTGTGCAGAATGAATAAAATAAAATAAAAAAAATAATACTATGACAAGGAGAGAGTTAAAGTACAGAATGGAGCAGTGTGAGTTGGTGTAGAATGGAGCAGTGTGAGTTGGTGTAGAATGGAGCAATGTGAGTTGGTGTAGAATGGAGCAGTGTGAGTTGGTGTAACAGCTGGATGTGGTATGTGTAACATGCGGAGACAACAAAAGAGGTGGTGTAACTCTTAGATGTGGTATGAGTAACACAGGGAAACAACAACTGAGGTGATGTAACTACTGAAAGTGATATGTGTAACATATAAAGACAATAAAAAAGGTGGTGTAACTCCTAGATGTGGTATGTGAAACACAGGGAGACAACAACTGAGGTGATGTAACTACTGAATGTGATATGTGTAACATATAAAGACAATAAAAAAGGTGGTGTAACTCCTAGATGTGGTATGTGTAACACAGGGAGACAACAACTGAGGTGATGTAACTACTGAATGTGGTATGTGTAACATGCAGAGACAATAAAAAAGGAGGTGTAACTTCTAGATGTGGTATGTGTAACACAGGAAGACAACAAATGAGGTGATGTAACAACTGAATGTGGTATGTGTAACATGCAGAGACAATAAAAAGGTGGTGTAACTCCTAGATGTGGTATGTGTAACACAGGGAGACAATAACTGAGGTGGTGTAACTTCTGGATATAGTATTATAACGTAAGGAGGCAATAATGTAGGCGGTGTACAAGTTATCTGTTGGAAGTAGGCTCATATACAAGTTAACTGTTGGAAGTAGGCTCATATACAAGTTATCTGTTAGAAAAAGGCTCATATACAAGTTATCTGTTAGAAAAAGGCTCATATACATGTTATCTGTGAGAAAAAGGCTCATATACAAGTTATCTGTTAGAAAAAGGCTCATATACATGTTATCTGTTAGAAAAAGGCTCATATACATGTTATCTGTTAGAAAAAGGCTCATATACAGGTTATCTGTTAGAAAAAGGCTCATATACATGTTATCTGTTAGAAAAAGGCTCATATACATGTTATCTGTTAGAAAAAGGCTCATATACAGGTTATCTGTTAGAAAAAGGCTCATATACAAGTTATCTGTTAGAAAAAGGCTTATATACAAGTTATCAGTTGAAAGTAGATTCATATACAAGTTATCTCTTAGGAGGTCTCTCATATCAAGTTATCATTTTAAAATAGGTGTATAAGACTAATAATTATGTGGTAAATCTTGTCTTTTTATTTTGTTGCAGGTTACATGATTTATTGTTCACAAAACATTTTGTTTTTGTTTTTCCATGTTTCTCCAATTAATTTCAGTTCTAATAACCTCATTAGGTATGCCTTGGTCATGTTTTAGCCAAATTCCTCATCTAAAGCATTTTTACCCATTGGTATTTCAGTAATTTCTATGTTTCACACACTAAGTTCTAGACTGTATTTTGTTTGATTCTGTTTCTGGGTTGTATTAGCAAATTTTCTTTCTGGATCTGTTTATTTGCTGACTTGGTTTTATAGTTTCTGAACTTAAATTCGCATTACTTCCAGTTTTAATTTCAGGAGCTGAACTCTTTTTTTACTTTCTTGTTTGTATAAGTATTTGTGACAGGTTCAGTCTCAGCAATGACAATTTTATTATCTTGCTTCTTTGTTCTTCAGTGATTCATTGTGTCTGTCTGGTAATCTGGTAATACACAATGTCTCATGTCCCAGTTTTCTTCTCCAGTCACATAAAGCACAGCCTAGCTCTGAAGGTTTGTTCACTGTAAAGTTCAATTCCTTAGTTTTATTTTTACTTTCTGTGAGTCTAGTTCTTTTCTGGTCTTTTAGCGTCTGTTTTCTAACACAAAACTTCATGGCAGAACAAAATTGGCATTGTTCTGGCATTTTACATTGTTTCTTCTCCCATTTCTTATTAACAGTGTCTGCAAGATATTGTGTGTATGCCGGATTTTTATCACAAATATTTTTTAGCTGTGTTTATAATGACAATATGTACAAGAGTTGTTTACTTCACTTTTCTGGTTGATCTGTGTTTCTTTCTCTTTGATTATTACTGATGTTGTTTCCTGGTTGATTCTTGGCAAGTGTTGCATATGTGCTGCATTATTATGCATCATGTTGATTAACGAACAGTTAAATTTATTGAAATGAAAAATCAACCAAACCTGTAACACTGGTAATATGCAATGAGAAACATCAGTGCAAGTCAAACTTTAAGTGAATTACAAAAAGCAGTGAAGTTCATACTAGAGACAACATTGCACACATATTTAAAGCAAATGAAAGAAGAAGAGGAAGCAATGAGAAGAGCACACTTGTTGTGATGAATCATGATGTTACAATACAACACATTCTGGTAGCTGATGTGATAACTGATGTAATAATTTCTAGGTCAGCTTGGGCTGCAACTTTGGCTGTTTTATTTCGCTGGGTGTGGTGTTTTAGCAGCTGAAATTGATAATACACCATAATCACAATATTAGTAGCTTGTTTTAAAGTATCAATATTACCAATAGTATCAAATAGTACCAAAAATTAATAGTATAGTATCAAATTACAATAAAATGTGCAACAACATAATCAAATGTAATGACAAATATTATATCTTGTTGCACTCAGTATTTCATAATATTCAATTAACAATTATAATAGTGTTTATTTATAGTATCATGACTTTACATTCGAATTTAGAGCGATATTCATTCATTCATTCATTCATTCAGTAGCATGTCCCTCGCGGAACCTCGCTGCCATAACAACCCTCCGGAAAACCTTCCTATCCTGAGCAAGATGTCCTGCGTCTGATACACCCATCTGGAGATCATCTGCCACATCCTGCACCCATCTTCTCCTTGGCCTTCCTCTTCCTCTCTTCATAGGCATATACCCCTCCATTATTGTTCTCTCTAGACTTCCATGACGTTTCAAGTGACCAAAATATTTCAATTTTCTTTGTTTTATTGTCTTTACTAGCCAACCCTCTACAATATTCAGCTCTTGAAGTATGGATGCATTTGTTCTTTTCTTTACCCAAGATATTCTTAGAACCTGTCTGTAACATTTATATTCAACTGCATTTATGCGCTGTTCCGCTTGTTTAGTAAGTGTCCAGGTCTCACAGGCGTATGTTGCAATGGGAGCGATATTAATTCAATGAATAATCGGCCAGTCTGACTGACTTTACAACAAAATGAAATATTCTCACAAGTAATGAACATTACAGCAATACTTATGGCAAATTTGTGAAATCAATGCCAATTATATAACAATATAACGAAAATTTACAGCATATATACTTCTAGTAATATTTTACTGGATACAATATGAAAATGAACTATTACATAATTATAACTGTATAATGATAAAATCACTGCTTCTGGAAAATGTTACAACAAGAACTGAAACAATATCAATCTCTGAACTTATTTTTCATTAGTCAACTTGGCCAACCAATGTATGTTTACGCCATGTGCACAATGAGGCACGGTCTAGGATTTATGAGGTTCTCACTAGGATGAATCGTTTTCTTCAGCAGACCATTTTTTTTTAATTTCATGACTGATGTCCACGTGGTTCAAATTTCTTCAGAAAGTTCGCCCTTGTAATAAAGCTTGTTTACACTTGTATTAATTATTGCTAGGGAACAGACACAACATTCTGCAATGAATAACACCGGACAGCGCTCAGTTTCTGATATCAGTTTCTGCCAGTTTATTCCCTTCAGTCACAGTTCATTCAATCACAGCCATCGCTACCCGCTTCCAGAGTGATCCTACAATCATTTACATAACACTTAATACACAACAGTTACTACATCACACCCTCACAGCTGTCTTTTCCAAGCACTGGTTCCTAATTAACCACGAGCCAACCTCAGGCTTTGCCTAGTTCATATCTTTAGCTATGAATATTTTTTTAAATTTTCCTTGCGATCATCTCTTGCATGGGTTTTCTGAATGGCTTGCTGTGAGCATGGAGACTGTGCATAGCAGGGTCATCACATGTTGAAAGTACGCTCATATACAAGAAGATATGTGCTCGAAGTATGCTATACACAAGTTATATGTTTGATATATACAAGAAATACAAGTTATCTGTTTGAAGGTGCTCATATACAAGTTTATGCTCGAAGTATGCTATACACAAGTTATATGTTTGATATATACAAGAAATACAAGTTATCTGTTTGAAGGTGCTCATATACAAGTTTATGCTCGAAGTATGCTATACACAAGTTATATGTTTATATGATATAAACAAGATATAAAACTTATCTCTTTGAAGTAGCTCATATACAAGTTATCTGTTTGAAGAAGCTCATATACAAGTTTATGCTCGAAGTATGCTATACACAAGTTATATGTTTATATGATATAAACAAGATATAAAACTTATCTTTTTGAAGTAGCTCATATACAAGTTATCTGTTTTGAGTATCTGTAAGAATTATCTATTTTACTTGCAAAAAATAAACCATTGTCAAATCTGATTAACTAGGAAGCCTACCAGCAACTAAAAAGACAGTATTTCACAGCCTGGATAGAAAATACCAGGGAACAAGTTTTTGTACTTGAACAGCAAATTGGCCTCTTTGAACAGAAGCATGATCAAACAAAACTCTGGCTAGTGTTCATTTTTTGGAGGCGACACATGCAGCTGAGTCTTATCTCTCGGTGAGTCAGAGAAATGTTGCCACAGATATGCGATGTCTTGTTTTTCTGATTCGTACACCATGCATTGTTGTGTGGACAATTTTGTGTTGTACTGACTGCTTCTGTGTGTGTTTTTTGAATGAGTACATTCTAGGATAGAAAATGATTGACAGTGCGGTATGATGGCATGGAGGAACATTATCTCAAACATCAAACATGAGGGGTAAAATATTCCAGATCACTTTAAATATCCGCAAAAATAAACTACACAGTATAGTAAAGTAAGTAAAGGGTCCATCTCCACACCTTCAGCGCATAAGGCATATAGGGCTAGACCTATACTTTATAGACCAATAGGTATTCAGTGGTTGATGTGGTCAACATCACACTGGCCACCTTAACTACAGTCCTGGACTGTACCTGGTGCCCATTTAAGGTTGGGTTCACCTGGGAGCCAAGGTAATTTAAAAAAAAAATCTGGCTTTGTCAGGAAACAAACTCACAACCTTCCGATCTGCAGATGAGAATCTAGCCACTACACTACGCTGGCCCCCTTAATACACAAATATAATTACTATAAATGTTTAAAAGTACACTGAAAATATATTTAGCTCACCTTCTCCTCCTCTAGTGCCTACCAGGTGAGCTACTCCCCGCGGCTGTTGCTGACCTTGTTCTCAGCCTGGCACCAGGTCACCAGATCATTAGGCTCTGAAGCTGTCCAGAAATTTTCTGACAAGATTGGAATTTTCAATGACTCCAGAACCGGATGTGAACACTTGAAGATAAATGGTATTATGTGTTGTCAGTTTTACTATTGTCCTCACAGTTCTGTATAGTTCTATAATATATATCTGTAGCACAGATATTCTATGTCTGTGAAGTTATATATCATCTGTCTGTACCACAGATTGCCTATATTTTACTGTTGTCCTCACAGTTCTGTATAGTTCTATAATATATATCTGTAGCACAGATATTCTATGTCTGTGAAGTTCTATACTGTCTGTACCACAGATTTTCTATGTTTTACTGTTGTCCTCCCAGCTTTGTATAGCTTACAATATATATCTGTATCACAGATAATCTATGTCTGTGAAGTTCTATATCATCTATCTGTACCCCACACTTCCTATATTTTACTGTTCTCATCACAGCTTTGTACAGTTCTATCATATATATATATATATATATATATATATATATATATATATATATATATATATATATATATATATATATATATATATATATATATATATATATATATATATATATATATATATATATATATATATATATATATATATATATATATATATGTATCACACTTAGTCTATAGTCTCTCTAATTCTACATATTTTGTCTGTACCACTAATTTCCTATGCATACATTTCTTAACTTCCCTAGGAAGTGTTACATCAACAGATGTATGTTCTGAACATTTACCTTGATGAATACTTTAGTACAGTTTCTCACAACACATTTGCTTCAGATAATGAAATGACATTTAACTGAACAAAGAAGACAGAGACAGCACACTGCACAATGTATTGCCTGGCATTTTCCCTGTATCTCATCAGGTTGTACTACTGCAACAATTAAATAAAATGAGACATATAAATGAACCTTTTAGAACTGAAATTAAAAATCAACCACTAAAAAATTACTGCCTGTTTGATCAAGGCAAGTGCAATTACACTAATATATCCGCCATTTTTATACAAATCTGGACAGAGGAAATTAATATTAGCTGCTTCGAGAAATCTTAGGACTCTGCTATTGATCGACAGATATCAATATAACTTAAAATGCTCTGTCCTAATTTACAGTGTGGATATGGTTGAAAAGATGGGTGAGAGTTGGTCTTTTCAACAGTTCAACTGAATCATGTTTGTTTCACTATTTTTCTTTTTTGTTTTGTTATTCTCGTTGTGAATGTTACTTTGTACTGCATTTTCCGCCCATATTGGAAATTTGGAGGTACAATTTAGCCAGTTTCTCCCCATTTCAGGTGATGATGTTGTTGACCAAGGCTGTGACTTGACTGCTCCTTTCCATGGGTAGGTCTTCTGATTTGCTGTGTCACAATTTGGCAATCAGTTGTTATTTCATTTTTGTCACCCACCAATACTAGTCAGCAATCGTCTTAATCATCATCAGTCAGAATCTTCACCAGCCAGTCTCCACCAACAGTCACCAGTCATCACACATCCTACCCAATCATCATACCATCACCCATCAATGCATGTAACCAGTCATCACACACTGTCACCAATCACCACACACAGTCACCAGTCATCACAATATGTCATCAATCATCACACACTGTCACCAATCACCATATGTCACCAATCATTACACACCCTGTCACCAATTACCACATGCCATACACTGTCACCAATTGTCACACACTCTCACCAATCCCCACCCACAAAAACTTTGTCCATGCTTTTGCACATAAGTGTGCATAACATGGGTCACTTTCAGAGCACTCTTCAAAACCCACAGTTTCAGATCACACTTCTACGTTTACAGTTTTAGACCACTCTTCTATGCCCACAATTTCAGAACTCTCATCTACACCAACAGTTTTAGAACTGGGTTCTGTAACCACAGTTTCATATCTCTCTTCTATGCCCACAGTTTTATATCTCACTTCTGTACCCACAGTTTCATATCTCACTTCTGTACCCGCAGTTTCATATCTCTCTTCTGTACCCACAGTTTCATATCTCTCGTCTACACTTAGTTTCATATCTCACTTCTGTAACCACAGTTTCATATCTCTCTTCTGTACCCACAGTTTCATATCTCTCTTCTGTACCCACAGTTTCATATCTCTCTTCTGTACCCACAGTTTCATATCTCTCTTCTGTACCCACAGTTTCATATCTCTCTTCTATACTTAGTTTCATATCTCTCTTCTACGCCCACAGTTCTTTACCCACAGAGCTCTTACACTTTAAAGCCTCTCTTCTATGCTCACATTTTCAGATGTCCCTCCTATTCCTAGTCTTGACCACACTTCTACACCACAATATTCCCATCTTTTCATACCTCTTTTCTCTGTCCACAGTATTCCCTTTCATGATCTTTTTTGTTTGTTTTGTTTTTGTTATAAACATTTGTAACAAGATCCAGGAAATCTTATTTAATTTATTGCAGCCATTTCCATGAGGATGATCACATCCAGGAGACAGAGCACAGGATGATCTTACTTTCTGGAGGACTACAGGCCTCT
This sequence comes from Candidula unifasciata, assembly GCA_905116865.2. Lineage (NCBI taxonomy): Eukaryota > Metazoa > Mollusca > Gastropoda > Stylommatophora > Geomitridae > Candidula > Candidula unifasciata. The sequence continues at coordinate 445,311 of CAJHNH020001924.1, read as the reverse complement.
GCTGATGTCTACAGCACAAAATGTAAGAGGCTAAAGGTAAAAAAAATAAGTATTTTTGTATCTGATGAATTGGCTGATTTAGCTAATGTCTGTTGTTTTTTGTGAACACATTGCTAAATGTCTATTGTTTCATGTCATCACATTGCCAAATGTCTGTTGTTACACGTTAATGCAACTGTCACATTGCCAAATGTCTGTTGTTTCATGTTAACATCACCATTGCATTGCCAAATGTCTGTTGTTTCACATTAATGCCACTCTCCCATTGCCAAATGTCTGTTGTTTCATGTTAACATCACCGTCGCATTTCCAAATGTCTGTTATTTCACATTAATGCCACTCTCCCATTGCCAAATGTCTGTTGTTTCTCGTTGATGCTGCAGTCACATTGCCAAATGTCTGTTGTTTCACATTAGCACCACTACCACATTGCTAATATAACAGTTTTTTTCACATTAAATGTCAAAATGTCAAATGTCTGTTGTTTCTCGTTGATGCTGCAGTCACATTGCTAAATGTCTGTTGTTTTACATTAACGCTGCCAACATATTGCTAAACTTCGGTACTCCTGCCAAATCCGGACGAAGAATAAAAAGCCTTGGACGACTTAGTCAGAGTTCTCTCCCTTGGGCGCACTGCGAACAGTGATCGGAAAAGCCACAACGAAACAAACGACACAAGCAACATGGCAGTTAGACGTGCTCACATAACTAACATCGTTACTCCGACGCACGACTTAGTTGTCACGGACGTAACTCCCGCAGACCTGTATGCCATAATGACAGATAAGTATGCGTGGTTGCGGTGGCTAGCTGAGCATAGTCTGATAAGGAACACGCAATCGTGTGCACGAGGTAGTAGTCCACCAGACCAACTTCGTCGACGCCGTACACAGTCACATACACACACAAACAATTGAGGGCCTCTGGATGCTGGTGAAACGCACCATTCGCATACGATTGGGCACCAGCCGCACACTATTGGCGTCATATTTAGCAGAATTCCAGTGGCGCCACGCCCACAAACATCAGATTGTCGGCCACTATTTCCAAACCCTACGTCAAAATTTTAACATCTAACCCTAACCCTAACCCTAACCCTACCCCTAACCCTACCCCTAACCCGACCCCTAACCCTAACCCTACCCCTAACCCTACCCCTAACCCTAACCCTACCCCTAAACCTAACCCTAACCCGACTCCTAACCCTAACCCTAACCCTACCCCTAACCCTAACCCTACCCCTAACCCTAACCCTAACCCTACCCCTAACCCTACCCCTAACCCTACCCCTAACCCTACCCCTAACCCTAACCCGACCCCTAACCCTAACCCTAACCCTACCCCTAACCCTAACCCTAACCCTACCCCTAACCCTACCCCTAACCCTAACCCTAACCCTAACCCTACCCCTATCCCTACCCCTAAACCTAACCCTAACCCGACTCTACCCCTAACCCTAACCCTAACCCTACCCCTAACCCTACCCCTAACCCTACCCCTAACCCTAACCCTAACAATAAACTCTAACAAACAACCGCATGATGATGACTACACAACCATTCACATGCCTCACGAAACCGTACGCAGCCCTGTTTCATGATAGTTAAGTGTGTCGTTTATTTCTGCCGATTACTGTTCGGAGTGCGGCCAAGGGAGAGAACTCTGACTAACTCGTCCACGGCTGTTTATTCTTCGTCCGGATTTGACAGGAGAGCCTAAACTTCTATTGTTTCATGTTAACGATGCTGTCACAATGCTAAATGTCTATTGTTTCATGTTAACACTGCAGTCACCTTGCTGAATGTCTATTTTTTCATGTCAACATTGTCATTAATATAGCAGCAGTTCTAATAACGAAAATTGCATATTTTATTATAACTAAGCTACTAAACAATGCTTTGCTTAAAAAATTATTCAAAAGCTGTGCTTGTAAAGTAAAAATGCAACAGAAATATATGATTTTTGTTGTTGTTGACATAGCTTGAAAAATATGGAAAAGTATCATGGGCAGATAGATTTAAAAAAAAAAAAAAAACCAGTCCTTCAAGATAACAGAGGAAGTGGTTTCATTCAGGAAATTAAAAACTCTCTTTGGGGAAGTATCGGTGGTGTGAATGTTTTCAGTTAGAGTTGTTGAACCTGGAAGCAGTAGATTATTATTGGTGTTGGTTTGGTATCTATATCTGATGCTGAGAGACAATATAGAACTAGAGAAGACCAAATAGATGCTTAGAGTTTTAAAAACTTGACTAATGTTTATGAAAACATTTTATAAAACTCACCTTAGTCGAGTAACCTATATCAGTTAGTATATTTTTTCTTTCTGAAATATTGCTTATGAAAGACTTAATGTTCTAGTCAATTCTTGTTGCTATGTTGATTGTTTATATTTGTTTGAAACAGGAGACCGCAATAACAGTAATTCATCGATTGAAGCATTGGCCTGTTTGTGTTGCATTTGAGCAATGGAAGCAGTTTATGGCCAGGGAACACATGATGAAGTTAGCATACATCAAACTTCATACTTTACACATCTCAAGACAAATGTCGAGCTATTTTAGAGAATGGAGGTGCAACTTCTCGGCATCAAAAACTGCTACAGAACACCAGGTAAAGCCTCCAGCTAAAAACAATACCTAACCCAAATTTGATTTTAAATCTTCTGCTTGTGACTATTATTGTAGTTTGTTTTCTTTCTTTTAGATTTTGAGTCTTACCAGCTATGTGTTATGCCACAACAAGGATTTTAAATCAGCTATGTGATGTTATAACAAGGATGTTATAACAGCTATGTGATGTGCTATAACAAGGATGTTAGATCAGCTATGTGATGTGCTATAACAAGGATGTTAGATCAGCTATGTGATGTGCTATAACAAGGATGTTAGATCAGCTATGTGATGTGCTATAACAAGGATGTTAGATCAGCTATGTGATGTGCTATAACAAGGATGTTAGACCAGTTATGTAATGTGCTGCAACAAGGATGTTAGACCAGTTATGTAATGTGCTGTAACAAGGATGTTAGACCAGTTATGTAATGTGCTGTAACAAGGATGTTAGACCAGTTATGTAATGTGCTGTAACAAGGATGTTAGACCAGTTATGTAATGTGCTGTAACAAGGATGTTAGACCAGTTATGTAATGTGCTGTAACAAGGATGTTAGACCAGTTATGTAATGTGCTGCAACATGGATGTTAGACCAGTTATGTAATGTGCTATAACAAGAATGTTAGATCAGCTATGTGATGTGCAATGACAAGGATGTTAGATCAGTTATGTGATGTGCTATAACAAGGATGTTAGACCAGTTATGTGATGTGCTATAACAAGGATGTTAGATCAGCTATGTGATGTGCTATAACAAGGATGTTAGATCAGTTATGTGATGTGCTATAACAAGGATGTTAGACCAGTTATGTGATGTGCTATAACAAGGATGTTAGACCAGTTATGTAATGTGCTGCAACAAGGATGTTAGACCAGTTATGTAATGTGCTATAACAAGGATGTTAGACCAGTTATGTGATGTGCTATAACAAGGATGTTAGATCAGTTATGTGATGTGCTATAACAAGGATGTTAGACCAGTTATGTAATGTGCTGTAACAAGGATGTTAGACCAGTTATGTAATGTGCTGTAACAAGGATGTTAGACCAGTTATGTAATGTGCTGTAACAAGGATGTTAGACCAGTTATGTAATGTGCTGTAACAAGGATGTTAGACCAGTTATGTAATGTGCTGTAACAAGGATGTTAGACCAGTTATGTAATGTGCTTCAACATGGATGTTAGACCAGTTATGTAATGTGCTATAACAAGAATGTTAGATCAGCTATGTGATGTGCAATGACAAGGATGTTAGATCAGTTATGTGATGTGCTATAACAAGGATGTTAGATCAGTTATGTGATGTGCTATAACAAGGATGTTAGATCAGTTATGTGATGTGCAATGACAAGGATGTTAGATCAGTTATGTGATGTGCTATAACAAGGATGTTAGATCAGTTATGTGATGTGCTATAACAAGGATGTTAGATCAGCTATGTGATGTGCTATAACAAGGATGTTAGATCAGTTATGTGATGTGCAATGACAAGGATGTTAGATCAGTTATGTGATGTGCTATAACAAAGATGTTAGATCAGTTATGTGATGTGCTATAACAAGGATGTTAGATCAGTTATGTGATGTGCTATAACAAGGATGTTAGATCAGCTATGTGATGTGCTATAACAAGGATGTTAGATCAGCTATGTGATGTGCTATAACAAGGATGTTAGATCAGCTATGTGATGTGCTATAACAAGGATGTTAGATCAGCTATGTGATTTGCTATAACAATGATGTTAGATCAGCTATATTATGTGCTATAACAAGGATGTTAGATCAGCTATGTGATTTGCTATAACAAGGATGTTAGATCAGTTATGTGATGTGCTATAAAAAGGATGTTAGACCAGTTATGTGATGTGCTATAACAAGGATGTTAGATCAGCTATGTGATGTGCTATAACAAGGATGTTAGATCAGCTTTGTGATGTGCTATCACAAGGATGTTAGATATGCTATTTGATTTGCTATAACAATGATGTTAGATCAGCTATGTGATGTGCTATAGCATGGATCTTATATCAGGTATGTGATGTGCTATAGCAAGGATGTTAGATCAACAACAACTAAAGAAAGCATGCTATAGCAAGGATTGAACATTTAGTTCAGCTATGTTACATGCTATAAAAAAGGATGTTATGTGATGTGCTATAACAAGGATGTTAGATCAGTTATGTAATGTGCTGCAACAAGGATGTTAGACCAGTTATGTAATGTGCTGTAACAAGGATGTTAGACCATTTATGTAATGTGCTGTAACAAGGATGTTAGACCAGTTATGTAATGTGCTGTAACAAGGATGTTAGACCAGTTATGTAATGTGCTGTAACAAGGATGTTAGACCAGTTATGTAATGTGCTGTAACAAGGATGTTAGACCAGTTATGTAATGTGCTGCAACATGGATGTTTAGACCAGTTATGTAATGTGCTATAACAAGAATGTTAGATCAGCTATGTGATGTGCAATGACAAGGATGTTAGATCAGTTATGTGATGTGCTATAACAAGGATGTTAGACCAGTTATGTGATGTGCTATAACAAGGATGTTAGATCAGCTATGTGATGTGCTATAACAAGGATGTTAGATCAGTTATGTGATGTGCTATAACAAGGATGTTAGACCAGTTATGTGATGTGCTATAACAAGGATGTTAGACCAGTTATGTAATGTGCTGCAACAAGGATGTTAGACCAGTTATGTAATGTGCTATAACAAGGATGTTAGACCAGTTATGTGATGTGCTATAACAAGGATGTTAGATCAGTTATGTGATGTGCTATAACAAGGATGTTAGACCAGTTATGTAATGTGCTGTAACAAGGATTTTAGACCAGTTATGTGATGTGCTTTAACAAGGATGTTAGACCAGTTATGTAATGTGCTGTAACAAGGATTTTAGATAGTTATGTAATGTGCTATAACAAGGATGTTAGACCAGTTATGTAATGTGCTGTAACAAGGATGTTAGATCCAGTTATGTGAATGTGCTATGACAAGGATGTTAGATCAGCTATGTGATGTGCTATAACAAGAATGTTAGATCAGCTATGTGATGTGCAAGCACAAGGAACAACTAGATCAGTTATGCTATAGCTAAACATTGATGTTAGATCAGCTATGTTACATGCTATAAAAAAGGATGTTAGATCAACTATGTGAATGTGCAATTACAAGGATGTTAGATCAGTTTTCAACATGTGCTATAACAAGGATGTATGAAATCAGTTATATGATGTGCTATATCTTGGAAATTAGATCTTCTATGTTGCGAGTCGGCTATAACAAGGATGTTAGATCAGTTATGTGACTGTGCAATGACAAGGATGTTAGATGGAATGGGATTTGTTATGTGATGTGCTATAACAAGGATGTAAATCAGTTACCAGATGTGCTGTCCTGGGGAGGTTAAGATCGGTTATGTGATAATGCTATAACAAGGATTACCCACCTATGCGGATTGGTCTTTAAAAGGATATTAGATGCTCTTCCATCTGCCTGATGTGCTATAACAAGTAAAAAGGATCTCTGCTTTTATTTTATGTGAAATATCTTAGTGCATCTTGTGGAATAGTTTGGAAGCACACTTATAGGACACAAATGTTAGATCAGACCTAAACAGTACAGTAACATGGCCATGTTAGATCAGCTATGTGATTGTGTGATAACAAGCCAGTTAGATCAGTTTCTCAGCTAATAAACTGGAAGTTGTGAAATTTTAGAGACCTAATCACTTGATGTTAGCCAGCTATGTGATCTGCTTAACAAGGATGTTAGATCAAATAGGTTCTGTCTAACTGTTTGTTACAGATATTGTGTTTTATTTTTGAAGTGATAATTTTTGTATAGAACTATTAAATTTTCTGCAGTTTTAGATTCCATATCATCAACTGTGGACTAAAATGTATTTTAAAGAAATAACTGAAGATTTCATATTTAATCAGATCTGACATGTTAACCAGTTTATGTGACTGTCATATCTAGCAGACAGGCATCTCATAAATCTGATATATTTTATTGGGAAATGTTTCTCCTACATTGCCTAGGTAAATGCCAGCACTGTGGAACAAGCAGTTCATAAGATAAAAAAGGAACAAGTAGGCGGTCTAATAAATACTAAACAGCTTGAAGAAAAAAGAAGAAAACAATAAAGACCATATCTAGTTAACCCACTATGTGAAGCGTGGATTTGTCATGGAATGGGATTCGCCCTAAAGTACAAAATATAAATGGGTACCAGGATGGCTGTCCAATGGAGGTACTTTACAAAGGACGGCCGGCATAATGCTGACCACATTAAAAACCTTGTGCAAATTGGGGAACAAAAAGATTACTAATATAAGTAATAGTTCAAATTTATTTGATTTACACAATAAAGTATATTAATGAAGCATTCACTAGTTTGTCTTGATATATGAAATATCTACAGAGTGCTATCTTGTCTCAATAGTTTCTAAGCACACTTATAGGACACAAAATACAAATAAAGACCTAAACAGTACAGTAGCATGGCCAGCCAGCATAACAGTAAAGCTGGGTCTCAGAAAGCATTCCCAAGTTAGGTTTCTCAGCTAATAAACTGGAAGTTGTGAAATTTTAGAGACCTAATCACTTGACTTGCCAGCACAATTCTATTATTCAATTTCAAATGTTGTGTTAACTGTTTTTATACATGAAATTGTGTTTTATTTTTGAAGTGATAAAAGAATAAATAGAACCTATTAAATTAGTCAGAGTTTTCTCCCGTATCATCAACTGTTGACAGTGATCGTAAAAGCCACAACGAAACAAGAAGATTCATATTTAATCAGGGCTGACATGTTGGTTGTTTATGTGATCTGTCATATCTAGCAGACGCTGCATCTCATTCTGGGTGTATTTTTTGGATTGGGAAATGTTTCTCCTACATTGCCTAGGTTTGCCAGCACTGTTTAATGATCAGTTCATTTGCGTAAAAAAGGGGTAGGGGTAGGCGGTCTAGGGAGTAGGACTAAACAGGGTTAGCGAAAAGGGTTAGGATAACAAGATTTGACAATTTCTAGTTAAGTTCCCTATAATCGCGCACAGTCCCATACACACACACAAACAAAATCGAGGACCTCTGGTATGCTGGTCACACACAACATTCGAAAAATCCAAAACATTATAAAGCTATTGGCGTCATATTTATGCAGAGTTTCAGTGGCGCCACTCCAACAAACATCATATTGAACAAAAAGTATTACGAATATAACGTAAAATGTTCAAATTTAACCCTAATTTACACAACCCTAAAGTATATTAATGAAGCATACCCCTAGTTTGTCAGTGAACCCTTAACATACCCCTAAACAGAACCCTACCCTAACTTCTCTCAAAGTCTCTACAACTTCATGATGATGACTACACAAATTCACAATGCCTCAGGCAACCGTACGCAAAACTGCACGCAAACCATATGATGATGCCACGATGCCTCACGCAAAGCGGCGCAGCCTTCACGCAAGCAGGATGATAGGTAAGTGTGTCGTTTGTTTGGTTTGTTTTCCGATCACTGTTTGGAGTGCGGCGACGGGAATAGAATTATGACTTCAGTCGTCCAGTGTTTTTATTCTTCGTCCGGATTTGCCAGTAGACCAAATGTTCTTTTGGTTTGCCTCCAGAGTTTGTGTAACTGAAATGTCCTTTTTTTTAAAAATTCAATTGCCATTTTTCTCCCATCAAAGAGATCCTCACCCTTTGTTTGAAATTTATGTTTATTTTGTGCATAATTTATGTGAGGTGCATGACACATGTTTTGTTTATAATCTGTTTTAAGTATAATTTATGTTTATTTATAGTTTCAAGATCCATTACGCTTTAATATTCTTTATATTATGGTTTCTAATCACTTTCCATATTGTTTTTTCTCTACTGGCCTATGTGTTCTGGGGATCAGCAGACACAACTGAAGCATATCTACAAGATAGTGAATATAGGAAACAGTGGGGGCAAGGCAGATACTAAAATCAGTAGATGCGGAATATTGAACCAAAAGTAGAATCTGTTAAACTAGTTAAAATGTGGGTTGCAGTCGGCAAAAGTACAACAAATGCTGTATGTATCTCCTGAGTTCACGTATGATAGAAGTAAATAAAGATCTTCATCTCTGCTTTGTTGATTACATAAAGGCTTTTGAAAGGGTAAGACATGTTGACATAATAAAAATGCTTACAAATCTGCAAACTCATGGAAAAGATCTTACACTGATTAAGATCATATGCTGGAAACAATATGCTGCTATAAAAATAGACAGTGAAGTAAGTCTGTACCAGCCAATCAAGAGAGGTGTGTGACAGCGATGTGTAATGTCTCCAGATCTTGAAAGATATGAAGGAAATTAGTGTGGTTGGATGTAACATCAACAATATAAGATATGCAGATGATACGGTGTTAACTACAGACATTGCAGACAATCTGCAGCATGTAGTGGATACAGTAAAAGTCCACAGTGAGGAACTAGGCTTGGAATTAAATTGTAAGAAAACAGAAATTTTGGTCATCACCAAGAAGAAAGAAATAACTTCTTCTTCTTCTTCTTTTCCACCTTGTGCCTCAGCGAAGTGTCGGGGGGAGATGTAACATTCGTTGATGAGCTCTGTCAAGAGCACTATTAGGATTGATGTTCATCTCTGTAAGGTCATCACTCCATCTTTTCCTACGTCTTCCACTCGCTCTATACCTGTTGTAACATTTTAGTGTGGCTCACTGTTGCAGATGGTATCGTGGCATTCCTGTTAGGTGTCCAAACCACTTCATTTATTTTTATTTGATGACTTGTAAGACTGGCTTTATTACTAGCATTCGTCTGATTTCGTATTCTGTCTTTCCTTGAAACTCCTGCAGCTCTTCTAAGGCATTTCATCTCTGTTGTCACAATTTATTGTTTAATGGAGGATTCAAGTGTCCACGTTGGGCACTAATAGCATAGTGTTGTCACACACACACACAAAAAGTTTTGATAAGATTCACTTTAGTACTCCGGGGTATCTGCTTGTCTTTTTCAACAGGGGAGATAGTTGCCCCATTACTTAATTAGTTTTGGCACATTTCAAGCTAATTTCTCTGTCTAGTTTTTCGTCGGATGTGAAAATTGCTCCCAAATACTGAAATTCTTCTGTTTGTCTTAAGGTCTTGTTTTTTAATTTTATTTCTAAATTGTCTTTCTGTCATCCTTTCACCATTGTCTCTGTCTTCATAGTGTTCTTTTTCATATTATATTCCTCCCCTTTGTTACTAATTAATTTAGGTGTTTCTGTAGACATTCCGTAGAAAAAAAAACAAAGTGTGAAATACATGCAAAACATAAAAGTCTTAAGCTAGTCAATCGATACAATGCCTTGAAACTGTCAAATCATTTGATGCAAGATGACTTGCAGAAAGAAGAACAAGAATTGCCATGGCAATAGTTGCCTTTAGCAAGTTGCAAAAGAATATCACCAATAAGAAGATGCCAACTGCAGTGAGAACAAGAATGTTCTAGTGCTATGTAGAACCCATGTTGTTATAAAAATCTGAAACAGATGTGGTTTTTTAGAATTCAAAGAATATCATGTCAGTCAATGTGTTTTGGAGATGTTAATAGAAGGAATGAACTTGGGAACTTGGTAACAACTGGCGAGATTGATGCAAAAAGAAAAAGAGGAAGGCAGAGAGATAAATACCAGTACGGCCTGGCCAGATGATTGGGATGAGAACAAAACATTGAACTGATTCTTGATTCTGGTGATCATGTGAGATGGTGAAACATGACAACCTACGCTTACAGGGGTAACAAAGGATGATGATATCACCACACACACACACACATCAGCATGTATACAGTGACAGATGGGAGAGGTTGGGGGGAGGGGGAGGTAGCAGTGAGTTTCATAATAATAGCAGTACTAGACATGGATGTAAACCAGTGTTGTGCTCTAACAAATGACAGGGATAAAGAAATGAGTGGTGAATTGTCTATGAAACTCCAAAGTTACATTGTCTATGAAGGTCTATGAAACTCCAAAGTTACATGGTCTATGAAGGTCTATAAAACTCCAAAGGTTCATGGTCTATAAAGGTCTATGAAACTCCAAAGGTACATGGTCTATGAAACTCCAAAGGTACATGGTCTATGAAGGTCTATGAAACTCCAAAAGTACATAGTCTATGAAACTCCAAAAGTACATAGTTTATGAAGGTTTATGAAACTCCAAAGGCACATGGTCTATGAAACTCCAAAGGTACATGGTCTATGAAGGCCTATGAAACTCCAAAAGTACATAGTCTATGAAGGCCTATGAAACTCCAAAAGTACATAGTCTATGAACGTCTATGAAACTCCAAAGGTAAAGGTACATGGTCTATAAAGGTCTATGAAACAGCTAGTCAGGGGAATGTCAATATAAACATTCTGCTTTGAGTTCTGATAGCAGATCTGAATGTCATGGTGGGAGAGGATAACAAAGGTTGTGAACAGATCATGGGAAAACACACTAATAAATACTGCCTAATGAAACAGTTACATTCATCTGCCTTGCTAGCCCCCAAAGGAGCTAAAGCCCTCACCCAACTCATGCAGAGTGGTTCTATCCTTTGCTATTGCATGTAGCTCTCCCCATCTTTTTAACATCACTCTCTAGCTCCCTTCTCCATGTGTTTTTGTGTCTTCCTTTATACCTTTACCCCTGTGGGTTCCACTGCAAAGACATTTTAGTTATATTCTTCTCCTGTTTTCTCACCTATACAACAGCAGCATCTTTTCTTCACCTCTTAGTCAACTGAAACTTAAGTTCTCTCCCAAAGCTCTACATTAGTGATTCAGAGACTGCCTACTGAAACACACAGTAATGAGTGCAAATCTTCTCTAAATTTCAAAATTCGTTTTTTCTTCCATAAAATATTGCACTGTATACTTTTGTATGTTGTCTAGACTCAAGCCCGTGTAAAACAAAAACAAGTCCTCCATTTATGGACATCATGTACGGCCAAGGAAGTGGAACTGGGTCCACTAGAAAACAGTTTCAGACAGAAACTGGAGCGGAGGTCACAGATGGCAAGCTTCAACATATGGCTGGTAGAATACCAGGCTGTAGTGAGAATCAGAAACATTTACCATCATCATTTACTGGCACAGTGAGTCACATTTTCCCCTCTGAACCTTCTACATGTTAACATCATTACTTTTTTGTATCCTAATTAATACTGTTTTGAATATTTGATGATTCAGGACAATGGCTTTTGTGTGTCTTCACTTACTTATGCTGCAGTTTTGTCTCATCTGTAGTCAGTATTGTAGTCATGATTATCTCACCTGTGTTTGTGTCTGTAGTTTTTAAGATTCCATTTGCATTCCAAATGATCTCACATGCAGTCTTACCTACATTGTAGTTTATGATCACCTTAGGTCTTATCTCACATGCACTCATAGTCATCTAGCAAAGTCATATGTCACTGATGTAGCAATTGTTCTCTCACCTGTAGTCATTATCTACCTCATGATCATTGTCTCACATGTAGCCATTGTTATCTCACATGAGGTGCTCTTTATCTCACATGTAGCCATTGTTATCTCACATGAGGTGCTCTTTATCTCACATGTAGCCATTGTTATCTCACATGAGGTGCTCTTTATCTCACATGTAGCCATTGTTATCTCACATGAGGTGCTCTTTATCTCACATGTAGCCATTGTTATCTCACATGAGGTGCTCTTTATCTCACATGAGGTGCTCTTTATCTCACATGAGGTGCTCTTTATCTCACATGAGGTGCTCTTTATTTCACATGAGGTGCTCTTTATCTCACATGTAGCCATTGTTATCTCACATGGTCATTTTATCTCACCTGTAGCCACTGTTATCTCACCTTTAGTTATTGTTATCTTACCTGCATTCATTGTTATCTTACATGTTGTCATTATCTCACCTGTAGTAATTATATCACGTGTAGCCATTGCTATAACCTCACACCCCCACCCCTTCTCCCCCCCCCCCCTTCTCCCCCCTCCCCCCCCCCACCTTCCCCCCCCCCCCCCCCCCCACCACCACCACAATAACTGTTTACAGAATGCTAAGATGCTGGAAGCAGCACACAGAAAGGATGTGTTACATGCGTAGACTTCAAGAAACATTTGCCAGACGCACTGAGTCACGCATCAAACACAACATTTTCAGGAACATACACCAGAAGTATGACTACTGTGTAGGACTACAAGAGATGGCAGACAGAGTTGCCAGAGACAAAACTCAGGCACACATGAGGACACTGCTTCAAGCTTGGAAGTGGAGATTCCATAAGACCAAAGCTTTCAGGTAGGTTGAGGTCATGCAAACACACACAAGTTGCACTGTCTAATTCCATTTGATCTTAAAACTGTACTCTTTAGTTTCATCTAGCCTAAACAATGTCCTCTTTGGTCTCATCTAGCCTAAATATTGTTCACTTTAGTCTCATCTAGCCTTAAAACTGTACTCTTTAGTCTCATCTAGCCTAAATATTGTACTCTTTAGTCTCATCTAGCCTTAATATTGTACTCTTTAGTCTCATCTAGCCTTAATACTGTACTCTTTAGTCTCATCTAGCCTAAATATTGTACTCTTTAGTCTCATCTAGCCTTAATATTGTACTCTTTAGTCTCATCTAGCCTTAATATTGTACTCTTTAGTCTCATCTAGCCTTAATACTGTACTCTTTAGTCTCATCTAGCCTTAATACTGTACTCTTTAGTCTCATATAGCCTAACTACTGTACTCTTTAGTCTCATCTAGCCTAAAAATTGTACTCTTTAGTCTCATCTAGCCTTAATACTGTACTCTTTAGTCTCATCTAGGTTAAATATTGTACTCTTCAGTCTCATCTAGCCTAAATAGTTTATCTTTAGTCTCGTCTAGCCTTAATATTATGCTCTATAGTCTCATCTAGCCTAAATATTGTACTCTTTAGTGTCATCTAGCCTAAATAGTTTATCTTTAGTCTCATCTAGCCTTAATATTATGCTCTTTAGTCTTATCTAGCCTAAATATTGTACTCTTTAGTGTCATCTAGTCTAAATAGTTTATCTTTAGTCTCATCTAGCCTTAATATTATGCTCTTTAGTCTTATCTAGCCTATACATTGTGCTCTTTAGTCTCATCTAGCCTAAATACTGTGTTTTTTATTCTCATCTAGCCTAAACATTGTACTTTTTAGTCTAATCTAGCCTAAGTAGTTTATCTTTAGTCTTATCTAGACTAAATATTGTACTTTTTAGTCTCATCTAGTTTAAACAATGTACTGTCTAGTCTTACCTAGCCTAAATATTGTACTGTCTAGTCTTATCTAGCCTAAATATTGTACTGTCTAGTCTTTTCTAGTCTAAATATTGTATTGTCTATTCTTAGCTAGCCTAAATATTGTACTGGCTCATCTTATCTAGCCCAAATGTTGTACTGTCTAGTCTTATCTAGCCCAAATGTTGTACTGTCTCGTCTTATCTAGCCCAAATGTTGTACTGTCTAGTCTTAGGTATGAAGGAAGACACAAAAACACATGGAGAAGGGAGCTAGAGAGTGAAGTTAAAAAGATGGGGAGAGCTACATGCAATAGCAAAGGATAGAACCCCTCTGCATGAGTTGGGTGAGGGCCTTTGCTGCTGTGGGGGCTAGAAAGGCAGATGAATGTAATGTTTAATTAAGCAATATTTATTAGTGTCTGATTATCTAGTCTCATTGTACTACCAGGTTGGCTATGCATTGTCAAATTTGGTTTATTTTCTGTGTTCAGATGTTACCAACACATTCTGGCTGTAAGAGGTGTCCAGCGATGGCAGAGATTTGTTTGTAAACAAAAACAGAAGCGACTGAAAGATGAACAGAACTTGAAGATAGCTTTGGATTTTTATCATAAAACAATATGGTTAGTGATGGTTTGTCCCCCCCAAGTAACAATATACACAGAATATTACATCAGGAAAGTATAATTTACATTAAGGAAAGGGAATTTTTCATTGCAGTATTACTATATGCTTTATTAGGTCCGACAATTAAGAAATGAGACTAGTTCCATAAAAACTAAAATAATCAACAGCTAAAGATATAACCTGTATCTGATTCAAAGTGAGCAGCTTGTGAATTGATACAGCAAGTGGCCTGATCTAACAAACACTGGAACGACCTCTGTAGTTCTTCTGTTGTTATGGCCCTTAAAGTCAATGTTATGGCCCTTCGGATGTCATCAGTATCGATAAAAAAGCGTCCTTTTAATCGTAACTTTAAATTTGGGAATAGAGAAAAATCACAGGGAGACAAATATGGGGGATAGAGTGAAAGGCTGAAAACACACACTCGTTTTGAGGCCAAAAATTCTTGTTTTGATGATGTCTCTTGGGTATTCAACGCGCTGATGTTTTTGGTCATCAGACAACGAATGTGGTTCAAACCGGCAAGCAACTTTTTTCTTGCCAAAATCATGCACTAAAATGTTATGAATCTCTATTAACACCAGATTCATCTGCCATCATCCTCACAGTAAAACCATGATTTTCTTGCATTTGTTTTCTGACTTTTGCAATCAGTTCAAAACTATGAACAGAAATTTGGCGTCCAGGTCTAGGTGCATTATTAATCATTTCCACACCAATTTTGTATCGTGAACACCACCTGAAAATTTGTGCACAAGATAAACAATTATAAACTTGTTGCATCAATTTAACTGTTTCAATGCTGCTTTTTCTGTGTTTTAAAAAGAATTTATTGTTAGCTTTTTGCTCCATGCTAATTATGTGACACTGCACCTCTGACTAGGTCAACAAAATGGCAGCTTGTTTGTTGTCTGCTTATCGAACGGCAATGAAAAGTTGCCAGCTCATAGATGCTTTGCTTTGTAGATTGCCTTTTTGTCTTGGCCATAACAAAATCAGACTCATTACTTAATTGTCGGACCTTGTTTTAGTTAGTTACTCACATTAGACTATTTAGTCCATAAGTGCTCAGATCCCTTCATAAGTAAATCCTGCAAAGTGCAGTGGCTCACACGACACTGGTTCTGTGTTGATTTCTCATTCTTCTTTGGCTACCTGCCTAGTGCACTTGTTTGGCCACACCTCTTTTAAAATGTTGTTCTTGCTGTCTGGACATGGTTGCAGATTGACAAGTCATCACTTGGTTCTTGCAAATATCTTACTTCTTACAGAGCATTCATAATATTTGCCTAGTCCATCACCTCCGCCCTCCACGGTAGCTTTACCTGCAAAGCCTATTAACTTGCTCATTTCCTTGCTCGCCTGCATGTCCTGGCACAATTATAAAACTGATATGTTTCAGCCCCAACTGCTTTAGAAACTCCAACTACTGTCTTCGGATACAGCCCACCTCTATCTTCCTGAGCAGACTCACTGAGTCACTGAGAAAGCGCAGGAAAAGGTCTGTGTCTCCAGCGATGTTACTGCTTTGGTCACTGCGATGACCTCCATAGTCAGACTACTTGTGGTCAAGGCAACAGCACCAGAATCTTGCTTCAAACTTCTAAGTCCAACCTGAACCATAAAAGCCTAAGAGCTTCTCAAATAGTGAATCACAGACCCATCTGTATAAAAGACAACATCTGCCTGTAGAGAATTCTCAAAAATATGCTTTATTAAACAAACCAACTGTCTCTGCTGGTGACATCTCAAGCAAAACATTCAATCTGACATCTGTGTCAAACAAGGACATTTTCAACTCTGATGATGCTACGTGCACATACTCAAACTTACTTCTGTAACTTCTGTTTGAGAATAAATGAGAAAGTCATGTCTGCGATGTGGTTTCATCCAGGATTATCTACTTATAAAACTATAATCTTCATGTCATAATTACCTATTGAAAACGAATCAACTATTCCAGGAACTTTTTGAAGCAGCCTCGTATATTATCAAAATGTAGTTATACATATGATGGGGCCACCGTGGTATAGCGGCTTGACAATTGTCTGCAGATGGAAAATTCATTGGTTGAAGTCCTGACATTTTTAAAAAATGACCTTGGCTACCAGGTCGACCCAGCCTTGAGTGGGTATCAGATGCAGTCCTGGGATGTAAAGGCAGCCAGTGTGATGATAACATCACCCACTAAGGGGTGATTCTTTTTCTTCTTCTTCTTCTTCACTTCCTCTTTTACCGCTGTGGGTGTCGAGGGAGATGTAAGATTCTGTTTCTGGCTCTTCTGGCCGCCTCGACCATAGGCACATCGTGCTGTTGTAGAGTTTCTCTGATGTTATCCTTCCATTTGTTCTTGGTCTACCTCTTGCTCTACATCCTTGTTCTCTTTCCATGTATGCTTTGTATGGTATGGTGTCACAAGGCATTCTCTCTAAGTGGGCAAACTATTTCACTTGCTGTCTTTGTATGTAATTTAGAATTGGTTCTGTGCCAACTTTTTCTCTTATGATCTCATTCCTGATCTTATCTTTTATGGTCACTCCTACAACCCTTCTCAGACATCTCATTTCCATGGTTACTAATTTACTTTTATGGTTTGTTGTGAGTGACCATGTCTGGCACTGGTAGCACAGAGTTGGAATAAATATGCTTTGAATAAGATGTCTCTTTGTGCTGATTGGGATTGTCTTATGCTGTAAGAGGGGTGCTAGCTGTCCCAATACTTGGTTTGCTTTACTGCATCTAATGTTAATTTCTTTATCCAATTTCCCATCTTTGGTAAATGTAGTTCCCAGATATTTAAACTCAGATGCCTGTTTAATGCCTTTATACTCTATTGCTATGTTTAGATCTGTCTTCTTTTTTCCTATTGACATTACTTCTGTCTTTTCAGTGTTGATTCTCATATTATTTGTTTTACATTCTTTATTCATGGATGTTAGATGTTGTTGCAATTTCATGGCTGTATCTGCTATCAAGGCCTGGTCATCTGCAAAGAGTAATTTGTTGATCTTACTAACATTTTCATTCATGGGCTTGGCATTGTTGCATATACTGTCAATGTAGGTGATAAACAGCAGTGGTGATAAGAAACACCCCTGTCTTACTCCAGATGTTACTGTGAATGGATGAGATGTTCCCTGATTTATTCTAACTACACTTCTACAATCCCTGTATAAACTTTTGCACACTTCGGTAAGGTGTTCGCTTACTCCATATCTTGCCATTATTTTCCATAATAATTGTCTGTCGACTCTGTCAAATGCCTTCTCCTGGTCTACGAAGGCCACAAATAAGTTGTTATTGTATTCAATGTTCTTTTCTATTAACTGTTTAAGTGTGAAGATTGCATCTGTGCAGCTTCTATTTCTCCTAAATCCCATCTGTTCTTCTGCCAGCTGTGGTTCTATCACTGGTCTCAGTCTTGTTTCTATTATCTTGGCATACATTTTGCCAACATGGCTTAAAAGAAACATGCCTCGGTATTGACCGCATTCTCGTTTGCTTCCTTTGTTCTTCCACAATGGTATAACTATTGCATGTTGCCAATCAATAGGGGCAGTTTGTTGTACCCATGCTGCATTAAATATTCTGTGAAGCCATCTGATGCTGCTTTCACCTACTGTTTGAATTATTTCTGTTGGTAATCTATCAGCTCCTGGTGCTTTATTTTTGGGAGACTGCTTGATGACTTTTTTCTATTTCATCCATTAGTATGTGTGGTTCTAACACTGTTGCTCTGTGCTCTTCAGTTGTTCTTTCCTGATGATCTCCTAGAGGATTAAAGAGCTCATTGAAGTATTTCCTCCATCTTTCTGCTATCTCGGGTGGATCTATCAATGGCCTTCCTGTCTTATTATTAATTATTTCAGTGGGGTTGTAGCTTTCATCTCTTTTCCTCATATTTTTAACTACTTTGAAAAATTTTCTGCTGGCTGTTTTCTCATTTTCTGCTAACGATTCACCGAAACGTTCCCAGGATGCTTGTTTTTGCTTTCTTGACACTCCTTTTGGTTTCTCTCCTTTGCAGTCTATAGTTTATATAATTTTCTTCTTTCTTTGATTTTATCCACTGTTTAAATGTCCTTTTTCTTTTTTATTGCGTCTTTTACTTCTTCGCAACACCAAGGTGAATATTTGTTATTTCCCCGTCTGTTTCCACTCTTCTGTTTTCCACATAATTCTTCTGCAATACTAAACATAGTGTTTTTTATATTTACTCCATTCTTCTTCAATATTCTGGTAATCTGGTAATCTGGTAATCCTAGTTTCAGCTTCATAGCAAACGGGTCACCCCACATATGCTCCGCTCCTGTGCCAACGAAAAACAAACGCAGCTCACAGTGTCACACCATGCACTCAACTCAGAAGCTGGGCGACGAAACTACATCCTTCCAGTCTACAAATGGAGCAAAAATGCAACGGCCACCGTCTGGCAAAAAAAAAAAAAAAAAGGGTGGCCGTACCTAGCGTCCATTTTGACCAGAAGAATTTTATGAGGGTTAATAAACGGTCACCCCAGCAGTACCCTCATTATTAGCTGGGGAAGGGACTTAGGACATTACATCCACCAGCAGGCGTCGCCCCTACAACGACCTGCCTGCCATCGTTAACGACTGTTCACCCAACAGCCATGCAGTTCTTTGGCACGAAGGAGACACCTTGAACTTGGGTTTCGTACTGCCGACTCCCTACTAAGATGTTATTTTATGTTCTGTTATCACAATTAATGTCACTGCACATTGGGCATACCCATGCGTGCTCAGTTCTCCGAAGCAGCAGCCACTCTAAAGTACTTCTACTAATTGCCCCCATGAGAAGCTGGTTATATTGTCTCCTTTCTCGGCCTCGAAGACGGCAAAGACGTGCATCACCATGCTTAACTCCCATGTCACGCAATCGTGTTAGTGTCAGGGATTCCTCATTCTCCACTAGCCCAGTTCGTACAGCGTTGACTATGTCTGCTCTGTCCATACTTTTTCCCGCAATCATTAGTGCAGTGCTTGCCAGTTGGTCTGCTCGCTCATTTCCCTTCACGCCCGCATGACCCGGTGTGTAGATCCAGGTTACGGAGGTTAAGTGCGATTTCCTGATGCTTTCTATCCATTCAGAGCGCATACTGCCTGTTGCTATCTTCTGAAGCATATTCATTGAGTCTGAGACAATTACTACCTGTGTGGCGGTTTGCTCGGATACCCATGCTAAAGCTCTAGAAGCAGCGGCTATTTCCATTGTCATGCTTGACGTGGTTGTCTGGTAAGCGCCGCTGTCCTCATGTATTGTTTTCCCCTTTCTTTGCACTGTGTATGCCCATGCTGACCTTGATCCGCGCTTCACGGATCCATCTGTGTAGATGATGGTATCTTCTGGGTCTGAATGCTGATCTATCAGTTCCCTTACTTCTGTGTCTACCGCCGCAGGAATTTGATCCCTGCAGTACCTTCCGAGTGTGATGACAACCTTAGATATGCCATGCATGTCTACTGGTGTATTCGTCCATTCTTTTCCGTGGCTGATCACGTCTAGGTCACATACCTGCTGGATTAAGTCCTCAACCTTTGCCATCCAAGAGCGGCCCCTTTTGAGACGCGTTCCTTTTGTGTCGTGAATAGCTTTGTGTAATGGGTGGTTAACATCTGCCGATACCCTCATGTAAGCCTTGACCTGTGCCACTTTGTATCTGCTTGTCATAGTCGGCAGACCCAGGATATAACGCATGGCGTTGCAGGAGGTGTCTTTTGTGCAGCCGAGTATGAGTCTCATGGCCTCATTCTGTACTCGGTCCAGTCTTTCTAGCTGGGTTTTGCTGACAGTGAGGAGGCCAAGACCATAGTCAATGACGCTAAGCACAAGCCCTTGATAGAGAAGGAAAAGTAGACGTTGTTCAATATCAGCTGCTGCTAGCACCTTGAGTGCTGTCAAACCTTTCCTGGCTCTAAGTATGACGTTGTCTACGTGGTATTTGTATGACAAGCATCTGTCAAATGTCATGCCCAGGTATTTCATGGTGTCCGTTCTCTCGATGTCCACACCACAGATGCTTACGACTGGCGTTGGTGTACTCACGATGTGGGTATTCAGAGAGAACCATGTTAAGGAGGCTTTGGACGGGTTCACATGAGCTCTTGATTCCTGGCACCACTCACTAAGTCTGTCTAGTTCGTGTTGTAGTGTGGTTGTAATTTCCTGCCTGTTTTTACCTCGACGGTAAACAAGGATATCATCTGCATACGACATTGTTCTGCCTAGGCCTACGCGTTGTGCACTAGTGACTCCTGCTGTGTACACACTGAAGAGCACAGGCGACAATGGTGATCCCTGGGGCAGACCCATTAGGACGCGTTGAGGTTCGGGTGCCCATTCACCACATCGAAGCGACACTGTTCTTTCAAGTAGCGCTGCTGCGATCCAGTTGACCAAATTTGTTTCTATCTGCATATCCAACAGCAGTCTGATGAGCATGTTGTATGGGACGCTGTTGTACGCATCTTCTAAGTCAATAGCGGCTGCAGCCGTTTCTATTCCCTCCTGGAAACCCTCATATGTGTCGTAGGCAAATACTGCAGCATTGCACCATGTATCTCTTCCTGGTCGGTAGCCACCTAGTGTAGCGGGGAATAGGCCACCCGACTCCAATATTTGGGTTTACGTTCTGGCAACGATTTTTTCCATGAGTTTTCCTACAGTGTTCTGGAGTGTGATGATTCTGTAGCCATTTATTCTCGTGTGGTCTTTTCCTGGCTTAGGAACCGGTCTGAGGTAGCTGTGGAGCCAGTCATCAGGAATAGTGCCAGTTTTCATGGTGTTGTTAAAAATCGTGGATAGTTCATCAATATCTGTCGCCTCGAGGCTTTTGAAGTGGCTGTATCTAATGCCATCAGGCCCTGGAGCTGTGTCCGGACAGGTCTTCAGTGTTGCTCTGATGCAGTCCGTTGAGATGTATACTGTATCATTGACTTCCTCCATTTCAGCCATCTGGATATCATATAAACTCTGTCTCATCTGTTCCCTCTCTTCCCTATCTTTCTTTTCCGTCTGCAGGAGAAATCTGTGCAGGATAGCCTCGCCCTTGTCTTTATCCGATTGTAACACCACCCCGTTGCCCATCTTTAGCTCGGGCATAACAGAGGTTTGTTTGCCTCCGTTCATCTTTTGGTGAAGCCGTCAGAATTTTTAAAGTGATTTTTCATAACCTATTTCCTCGCAAAAATGTTCCGACATTGTGTGCTTAGACTCCTTAGCGAGTTGTTTAAAATGTTCAGTGAGTCTGTCTTTTTTGTGTTTAATGTCTTGTTTCAGCGCCTCAGTAAAATTCGAAGACTTTCTGCATTTCTCCCAGTCTTTGGTGGCACCTCGTTTCTCTGTCCAGGCTTCTGCGACTTCAGGTGTCCACCACGGGGGCTGTTGAAAGATAGCTTTCTTCTTTTCCGGTGTTCTGCGTGACCTGTCTCGCAGACGCCCAATTACATTAGGCTGATGTGCAGCGTACTGGAAAGTAGTGGCTGGTCTCTGATACCTTGAACAGATTGTTTGTTTGACCAGAATCCAACATGGAAGGTGGTCGCTTCCATGATGTCCCAGTATGCCCCACTTGCAGAGTGCACTCATACTGGGAGAGACCAGCGTGAGATCAAGGGCACTGTCAGTATCACCTTCTCTGTCGGGGATTCTGGTGGGTCTGCCATCATTCAAGCAGATTAAATCCGTGTCTGTTAGTGCTTCCTCCAATGCCTCGCCCTGCTTATTGACCGTCGGATTGCCCCATAGACGACCTTTGGCGTTGAAGTCCCCACACATAATGATGTCGGTGGTTATCTGCTCGCACATGTCACTTAATATTGTCCACTTTTCTTTGTCAACTTTATCATTACAGGCATAGATGTTGATTAGAGTGAAAGGTTTACTCCCGTCTACCTTTACGGCCTGGACCTGAATGTCGCTGTTGTTCCATGCACTCGTGTCTACAACTGAGGATGTTATTTCGCGCCTGACCAGGATTGCTTGGCCTAGGTGTTTACTGTTGTAGTACATTTGGAAGCCTGAGACATTCAGAGCTTCTTCTGTATTCAGCCGGGTCTCCTGAAGTGCGATTACATCAGCATCATATATCAGTTTCTCTAAGATTGGGCCTCTCTGTCGAACACTCCTGCAGTTCCAGCAAAGAATGCGGAGATTTTCCTTGCTAAGGCATTCTGATTTAGATTGGTTTTTGCGTGTACCAGCCCGTCTATTGCGCCGTTTTCTGTCATGTTGTCTTCTTCTCCTTCTGTACCGTGTAGATGCTGCTGCATCGGATCTCAGCACAGACGCACGAAATCCGTAGCTCTGTCAAGGATTGAGTTCATCAAAATTGTCTACCATATTTAATTCAAAAAAAAAATAAATATATATAGTGAGGGTTTATTAACTGTCACCCCAGTGGTGCCCTCGTGCTGGGTAAGGGGCCAGGGACGTAACACCCATCAGCACGGTGTCGCCCCTGTACGACATAACTGCCTTCCTGTGTGTGTAGCCTGATGAGGTAAAGGGAAACTATTTGTAAAAAGAGAACTCCAAATGTCTGTAATTATTTCTTCTTCCATTCGTGAACTCGCCCGCGTCAGAACAAATGTTGCTCTATTAAATGGCGCCTAGGTGTCCAAGGGAACGGGGCGTATACTGGCTGATGGCTAATGTAGAGTAAATCAGTATCATGTTCCACGTTACACCGGTGTACAATTCAATATTGCCAACTACATGGGGAAGTTGTTTGAATGCTGTCTCTACTTTCTGTTGTAACTGTTCTTTTACTCCTTCCTGTTTCAGATTTGCTATCTTGATGAGATCCTTGTTTTTGGTTAATTTCTTTCTGTGTTTCTTAAATGTAAGATTTTTTGCTGTTAACACAACTATTTTATGGTCAGTGTCACATAGACCATTAAGGATTGCTCTTGAATCAAGAATTCTCCTTCTTCCTTGAACTCTGGTAAGTATAAAGACAATCTGGCTCTTGATGGAGACATCATTCCATTTGTACCAAGTGTAAAGTTGTGAATCGCTATAGTCAAAGAATGTGTTCGTAATAAAAAGATTGTGCTGGCTGCATAGATCCAATATTCTTTGACCATTTCCATTTCTATCACTGTTCTTAGCTGCATGTGGACCTAGAAACTGTTCGTATTCTCTTCTGTTATTTCCTACCCTCCCGTTGAAGTCACCCATTACATATAGTATGCTGCTTCCCTCAACTTTCTCTATCTCATCAGTCAGATCATCAAAGAATTCATCTTTCTGCTCTTCTGTATAATTATCATTGCATGGTGCATATATCTGTATATATGTTTCAGCTTGTTCTCCTCTTTTAATTTTCAAAGTAATAATTCTATTTGAGTGATAATGTATGTCTAATATGTAGTTAGATATGTCCGGATGCACCAGGAAACCCACTCCATTCTTCGATGTTTCTCCTCCTGCATATGTTAGTAGGTAGCCTCTGTGTATTTTCTTGTTATTATTTCGCTTGCGTCTTATGTCAGCTAGCCCCATTAACTTGATTTTTTCTTTTTTTTCCATCATTTCAATAATCTCTTCTGTTTTATTTCCCAGGCCAGCGGTGTTAAGTGTTGCAATCTTGTATTTCGCTTTTCTGTCTCGTAGTCCCTTAACATAGCCATGGTCAGATACCGTTTGATCAGTCCATTTATATCTCATTGTGTTTCCTGTAGCGATAATAAATCCATTGCCGGCTTGCTAGGCCTGTTGCAACTTCACCAGAGCCCCATTGACCAGAACGTTTTGGGGTGACCCAGGGTGGCCTTCATGGCTACTGTAGCTGTCCTGTGGCACGAGGCCACACGATACTTCGCCCACACCTAGCAATCCCCTACAACTTGTTCTGTTACCACCTCTCACGATGCTTGTGAAAGGGGTGATTGATCTAAAAATTATAGGTCTAGCCCTATATGCCCAATACTCCTGAAGACGTTGAAAAGGGTCCTTCAATTATATATAAGACATCTGTATTATTGCACTGTAGTTATACATAAGACATCTGTATTATTGTACTGTAGTGATACATAAAACAACTGTATTATTGAACTGTAGTTATACATAGTCGGCTCTGTGGCTAAGTCAATACGAAAGCTTCGTAATACCAGGGTGCCGACCATCCAAAAAGCAATGGCAAACTACTGGACGCAAATTTGCCTAGAGAAACCACACAAAAGCCAGGGGCTGCTGGGGTTGGTTCTGCAACATCCTGTAAAGGATGCGCAACTAACCAGTTATACATAAGACAACTGTATTATTGTACTGTAGTTATACATAAGACATCTGTATTATCGTATTGTAGTACATAAGACATCTGTTTTATCGTACTGTAGTTATATATAAGGCAACTGTTTTATCGTACTGTAGTTATACATAAGACATCTGTATTATCGTATTGTAGTTATACATAAGACATCTGTTTTATCGTACTGTTGTTATATATAAGACAACTGTATTATTGTACTGTAGTTATACATAAGACATCTGTATTTTCGTATTGTAGTTATACATAAGACATCTGTTTTATCGTACTGTTGTTATATATAAGGCAACTGTATTATTGTACTGTAGTTATACATAGGACAATTGTATTATCGTACTGTAGTTATACATAAGACATCTGTATTATTGCACTGTAGTTATACATAAGACATCTGTATTATCGTACTGTAGTTATACATAAGACATCTGTATTATCGTACTGTAGTTATAAATAAAACATCTGCATTATCGTACTGTAGTTATACATAAGACATCTGTATTATCGTACTGTAGTTATAAATAAAACATCTGCATTATCGTACTGTAGTTATACATAAGACATCTGTATTATCGTACTGTAGTTATACATAAAACATCTGCATTATCGTACTGTAGTTATACATAAAACACCTGTATTATCTTACTGTAGTTATACATAGTCGGCTCTGTGGCTAAGTCAATGCGAACGCTTCGTAATGACAGGGTGCTGGGTTCGATCCTAGCTGTGGGCCATGCGCCTTGCGTTGGTTTTGACAGTGGTATCAGCAGGCCGACCATCCAGAAAGCAATGGCAAACTACTGGACTTAAATTTGCCTAGAGAAACCACACAACAGCAAGCGGCTGCTGAGATTGGTTCTGCAATATCCTGTAAAGGATACGCAACTAACCAGTTATACATAAGACATCTGTATTATCGTACTGTAGTTATACATAAGACAACTGTATTATCGTGCTGTAGTTATACATAAGACATCTGTATTATCGTACTGTAGTTATACATAAGACATCTGTATTATCGTACTGTAGTTATACATAAGACATCTGTATTATTGTACTGTAGTTATACTTACAAATATACTTTCACACAGCTATACATTTAACATTTATACTGTTATTGTAGTTATGAAAATGATACAAATGTTATTGTTGCCCTTATCACATTGCTTGTAAACACTGCTATTTCCCTTGCAGCAAAACTGTATTTGCTGCGCTCAGGTTGGCTGTGGTGATTTCTCACCACACTGAACATAGAAGACAGACTGTGTGTCTCAAATACGCTCAATTTTGGAAGCATCGTGTTGATATGGGTACCACATCTCTTCTCATGGTAGGCAATGTTAACTTTAGAACAAAGAAGATGCAAGCAATAGACGTTTGAAAACTTATACTTTTATGTTAGAAAACTTATACTTTTATGTTAGAAAACTTATACTTTTATGTTACAAAACTTATACTTTTATGTTAGAAAACTCATACTTTTATGTTAGAAAACTGTCAGCTCTGTTTGTTTCGGGTACTGCTTTTGTTAATATAAATAGCTGACGGTGAAATGTTTTTTCCCAAATAAGAACAGGAAAGAAACGCACAGCCAACAACAGGGTAGAGGACGAGCGGTCTGACTTGGAAGGAAGCATCAAGGCCAGAAATGGCACAATACTAGAATTTAGTCACAAAAGTGAGGCAAATAACCCAGACCACAAATATAGGCGGAGACTGTTAGCAGCCTCGGCTAGCTAGCAGCAGTCTGAAAGTGGTCGACCTTTTAATTTTTTTTCTAAAAAAGGACAAAGACAAGGATGTGTTTTTCTAGAGACATCCCTGTCATGTGGGAGAGCTCTCTCATTGGGTATTCTTCTGGTGAACGGAAATCTGCTAGGCTCTGGCCTTCAGATATATTGCCTTTATATCTCTGTAAAAGGTAAAGTTAAGGCTCTTTTTCACGCCTTTAGGTGTATTGGGAATATAGGGTTAGACCTACATTTTTTGGATCAATCAGCGCTTGGTGCATGATGTGGTCAGCATCACGCTGGCCGCCTTACTTTCCAGAACTGCATCTGGTGCCCACTCAAGACTGGGTCGACCTCAAAGTGAGGTCATTTTTGAAGAAAAAAAAAACAATCCGGCTTTGTCAGGATGCAAACGCACGACCTTCTGATCCGCAGGCGGGCGTCTAGCCACCAACACCACTTTATATCTTGTATGCAAATCTCAAGTTCTGAAACAAAACCAAAGTATAGAGGTGGATAAATAACTACAACTTTCCAACACAGAGTTTAAAACCACTGAACACTAAGAAGAAGAAGTAGAGGGGGGAAAATCTGACCAACACAACTGACACAAATAATGATTTTTGTTGCAGGTACGAGAGACTGCTCTGAGACATGCGTGGAGCAGGTGGAGGAAGAGACTGATCCAGGTTCAGGCAAGTCAACGTGTTGATGGAAAACTTGGTGTCCAGCTCTTGTCCCAGGTATCAGATCAGAAGTTCTATAGTTCTTGCTTACATCTTTACAGTTTATTTTATTCATTAAAATTCACAGCTTTGCATTTCAGTTTTATCATTCAAATTTTTTAACAATTCACATATTTACATTTTCAATTTTATCACTGAAATACTTACAAATTACAGCTTCACATTTCAGCCTTATCATGTAAAACCTACAGCTTAGAACTTTAATTTTCAATTGTATTTTCTAAACCTCAGCTATTCAAACATTCATCCCTCACACACATAGGCACTGGAACCTGGAAGCTCAGGTTCCTTAAGTCCCTTCAATAATTAGCTTAACCCTACCAGACCTAGGGCCCTGAACCTAACTGTCCCTATAACCTGAGCTCCTGTTCATTACCGCGAAAAAACCAACATGATATACAAAAATATTAGTTACATGCAAACGAGTGGCTAGAATATGATGAAACTTAGAGACATTGTAGAAAATAGGCTAAACTTTTATCTAGCGCCAATTTTCCACCTTTGTGTGCGAATTCACTCATCAGGATCAACTTTGTTTCACAAAGTGAACACCAGATGTTGCTGTTTGATGGACACACACCCCTTCTCCTACTATCGATCTATTTCAAGATTGATAATTTTCAAGATTTTCCTCATCATTCGCGCTCTCACTGACAGTGTCACTTCAAAAACGTATTCTTTATGAAATTATCACAGATAATGAATATATGTAAATATATATATATATATCACACAGTCTGAATAAACCAAAGTATTGATCACCTGTTGAACTGTGAAAAGCCTAAAACTTGGTTCATCAGCCGCTGACTTCATTCTGAATTTTCCAAAATTTTTCACGTTAAAACACACAAAATTGATTCACACACACGGGAAGCCATTTGCAATGTCTAACAAAACGGACTGACGACGATTGGTTGGTTATTTTTAGTCAGTGACGCATCTTTCTCACGCACTATGCAAATAGCCGAAAAGTAGGGCCAGCGGTATGGAGAACAGTTATGAAATTCTCGGGAAAGCGGGCCAGCGGTCTGGTAGGGTTAAGCTCTTTGTTGCAGGCATCTTTTTTTTTTTTAAACATAATTCCAGCGACTTCACCTGACTTAAATAAAAATGCAAGCTTTACCTATCTAATCAAGTCCCTGTGGGTTCTATCTTGAAATAACGGCAACTAGTTGTTTTTTGTGTGTGTGTGTGTGTGTTATCAGGGAGATATTTTTCCCTAGCTAGAAAAACATGTATTAACTCTTTGAGTCCCAAAGTGTTTAGTATTACAGGTCCAAGGGGTAGTAAAGAGAGACATAAAATCATGCGTTCACTGGGATTCTAGGTAGGAACCTGTGAACATATGATGCTTTCCTTGGGATGTAAAGAGTTAAGGTCAGAAAAATTAGGTTGCTCATGTAGGATGGTTTTCACAGAAGCGCCAAATTGGAAAGGGGTTGGTTGAGTCCCTGGGTATCAATTAATTATGAAAGAAGAATGAGATCCCTATAACTATGCATAGAACATGTAAGTAATTACAGCATTTCATACTTTTTCACTTTCTTTAAAAGTAATTGCTTATTCATTTCATTGCTAATATGTGGAAGTCGATAAGTAGGTCACAAATGGTTAAAGGATGGCAGGAAAATGTAGTTGGTAGTTTCTAAAGGTGTCATTAGGTGACAACAACATTGAACTTTGTGTCTTCGTTCATTAGGTGGTGCTAGGTGTTGCAAGCGCATTCATAACACAGAAAAAAAGATAACGACTGTATTTACAGAGTGTACCCTCAAAGAACAACTTGCTGTTGTGCGTTTTTTGAGGGGTCACAGGGCTGCCTAAAAAGGTCATTCATAAGGAACTGTACATAATATGTCTATTCAATACAGTATTACATAACTGTACGTACTATGTCTATTCAATACAGCATTAAGTACATACTACATTTATTCAAAATGGTTTAACATTACTGTACATATAACATCTATTCAATATTGTATAACATAACTGTACATATTACATCTATTCAATGCAGTATAACTGTACATGCTACATCTATTCAATACAGTATAAGATAACTGTACATACTACATCTATTCAATACAGTATAAGATAACTAACTGTACATGCTACATCTATTCAATACAGTATAAGATAACTAACTGTACATGCTACATCTATTCAATACAGTATAAGATAACTAACTGTACATGCTACAGATAACTAACTGTACATGCTTCATCTATTAAGTACAGTATAACTGTACATGCAACATCTATTCAATACAGTATAAGAAAACTGTACATACTACATCTATTCAATAAAGTATAAGATAACTAACTGTACATGCTACATCTATTAAGTACAGTATAACTGAACATACTACCTCTATTCAATACAGTATAACTGTACATACTACATCTATTTAATACAGTATAACTGAACATGCTACATCTATTCAATACAGTATAACTGTACATACTATATCTAATCAATACAGTAAAAGATAACTGGACAGACTACATCTATTCAATACAGTATAACTGTACATACTACATCTATTAAGTAGAGTATAACTGTACATGCTACATCTATTAAGTACAGTGTAACTGTACATGCTACATCTATTCAATACAGTATAAGCTAACTAACTGTACATGCTACATCTATTCAATACAGTATAAGATAACTAACTGTACATGAGTTATGAGTTAGATTATCTTCACAGCACTCTAAACACATTCACAGGCGCTCAGATTCCCCTCTCAACATATTCATCAGCGTCGTGTGGTTGATATAACTGTAAAACAGTGTATACTACATCTATTAGGTACAGTATAACTGTACATACTACATTTATTAGGTACAGTATAACTGTACATACTACATCTATTCAATACAGTATAAGATAACTAACTGTACATGCTACATCTAATCAATACAGTATAAGATAACTGTACATATTACATCTACTCAATACAGTATAACTGTACATACTACATCTATTCAATACAGTATAAGATAACTGTACATATTACATCTACTCAATACAGTATAACTGTACATACTACATCTATTCAATACAGTATAAGATAACTAACTGTACATACTACATCTATTCAATACAGTATAGGATAACTGGACACACTACATCTATTCAATACAGTATAAGATAACTAACTGTACATGCTACATCTATTCAATACAGTATAAGATAACTGGACACACTACATCTATTCAATATAGTATAAGATAACTGGACACACTACATCTATTCAATATAGTATAAGATAACTAGACACACTACATCTATTCAATACAGTATAAGATAACTAGACACACTACATCTATTCAATACAGTATAAGATAACTGGACACACTACATCTATTCAATACAGTATAAGATAACTAGACACACTACATCTATTCAATACAGTATAAGATAACTAACTGTACATGCTACATCTATTCAATACAGTATAAGATAACTGGACACACTACATCTATTCAATACAGTATAAGATAACTAACTGTACATGAGTTATGAGTTAGATTATCTTCACAGCACTCCGAACACATCCATAGGCGCTCAGATTAACCTTTCAACATATTCACCAGCGCTGTGCGGTTGATATAACTGTAAAACAGTACATACTACATCTATTAGGTACAGTATAACTGTACATACTACATTTATTAGGTACAGTATAACTGTACATACTACATCTATCAAGTACAGTATAACTGTACATGCTATATCTATTCAATACAGTATAAGATAACTAACTGTACATGCTACATCTACTCAATACAGTATAACTGTACACACTACATCTATTCAATTAGGTATAACATAACTGTACATACTACATCTATTCAATACAGTATGACATAACTGTACATGCTACAGCTATTCAATACAGTATAAGATAACTGTACATGCTACATCTATTCAATATTTTATGAGATAACTGTACACACTACATCTGATCGATAAGGTATAACACAACTGTACATATTATATCTTTTCAATACAGTAAAACATACTTGTACATACTACATTTATTTAATATGGCATAACATAACTGTACATACTATATCTATTCAATACATTATAGGATAACTGTACTTAGTACATCTATTCAGTAGAGTATTACTGTACATACTACATCTATTCAATACAGTATAACTGTACATACTACATCTATTTAATACAGTATTAGATAACTGTACATACTACAACTATGTAATACAGTATAAGATATGTACACACCACATTCATTCAATACAGTATAAGATAACTGTACAAACTACATATATTCAATATCATATAACTGTACTTACTACATCTATTCAATACAGTATTAGATAACTGTACATACTACATCTATCTGGTTTAGTATTAGATGACTGTTGGAACACATCTGTTTAATACAGTTTTAGCTAACTGTTTAAACATTTGTTAAATACAGTATTACATAATTTTTGAAACATCTGTTTAGCTGCTTCTTGTTCAAATATCTGTTCAATACAGCATCCGATAATTGTTGAAACATCTGTTCAGTACAGTATAAGATAACTGTTCAAAAATTTTTTCAATACAGTATTTTATAATTGTTTAAACATCTGTTCAATACAGTATTAGATACCTGTACAAAAATGTGTTTAATACAATATTACATAATTGTTCAAACATCTGTTCAATACAGCATTAGATACCTGTTCAAACACCTAATCAGTACAGCACTGTAGAAGTGTACAAACATGACAACATATAAATACAGTACTGTTGAAGTACCCAAACATAACATGTATACATTTCTGTACTGCCTAGAACAAAAAAATAACACATTTTAAATGGAGAAATAAAGTATACAAGTGTGTTATGTTATCTCCTCAGGTTTTTAACGCTTGGAGGGACTTATGTCATGAGGGAGGTTCTGCACTCATGTCTATAGCCACATGAGGAACCAACAATCATTCCTGATTCCAAACCACATAAAGAAGCAACAATCATTACTGACTCCAAGCCACATGAAGAAGCAACTATCATCTCTGATTACAAGCCACCTGAAGAAGCAACTATCACCTCTGATTCCGAGCCACATGAAGAAGCAACAATCATCCCTGATTCCATCTTCAGTTGTCCTAGGTAAATGGGTTCATCCTCCACGCCAACCGTCAGCTGCAGTTTAAAGACAGTGTAGAAATCTTTAGCAGATGTACATAAACAAACATAAATGTCTTGAACTGACCTTCATCCTGCAAACCCACAACTGTTCCCAACTCAGTGACAGTTAAATAAAACACTAATACGAACTCAGTAACAGTAAAATCAAACACTAATACAAACTCAGTAACAGTAAAATCAAACACTTATACAAACTCAGTAACAGTAAAATCAAACACTAATACAAACTCAGTAACAGTAAAATCAAACACTAATACAAACTCAGTAAAAGTAAAATCAAACACTCAGTGACAGTAAAAATCAAGTAGTGATGTAAAATCAGTGACTGTAAAAATCAAGCAGTGAAGTAAACTCAGTGACAGTAAAAATCAAGCAGTAATGTAAACTAAGTGACAGTAAAACCAAACACTAACCTAAATTTATTCATAGTAAAATTAAACAAAAACATTAACTCTGTGACAGTAAAACTAAGCATGTCATGCGTTATGTCCAGGATTTGCCGACGATGACTAGCAGATGCAAAGTGGCACATGTCAAGGCGTACATAAGGGTATCGGCAGGCGTTAACCACCCACTGCACAAAGCTATACACAACACAAAAGGAACGTGTCTCAAAAGAGGCCGCTCTTGAATGGCAAAGGCTGAGGATTTAATCCAGCAGGAATGTGTCCTAGACGTGATCAGTCACGGAAAAGAATGGACAAATACAGTGGAACCTCGCTTAATGAGCATAATTCGTTCCAGAATCATACTCGTTAAGCGAAACACTCGTTACGCGAAACCATTTTTCTCATATAAATTAATGTAAAATACGATAATGCGTTCCATGTCGAAAAAAATACTCACAAAATGCTATGTATAACGTTTTTAAAAAAAAAATACATATTGTTAAGGAGAGTGGATCATCTTCATCTTTTCTTCAAACACGTAACGAACCCACCTAGAATGCGAATTCTATTTGCAGAAAGAAAAAAAAGTCGAAAAAATTATGACACATAGCTAATTATTTTTTTTTTAAACTAGAAAGATGTCCAGAGATTTGTTTTTGCCGACGCTTCAAAATTTGGCGAAAATGCGACACAGCATTATAAATAAATTTGCAACGCGCATAGCCACTTCCTTTTTAGGGTGATGCTTCTCAATGTAAGATGTAACAGTTTGTCATACTTTCAGCATTTCTCTTATTTCGCCTGAAAATTGTTGCTTTTCTGTTACCTCCTCCTCCTCCTTTGACAAACTTTCCTCCAAAACGCAGCTCTAGGCTGTGCTCTTCCACAAGCTCTTTGATATCACTGTTATCCACCTACAATCCCATGATAGTGGCCAAAGACACAATCTCGTTGACTACAGGTTTCATAGGTACTGTCTCGAACCCCTTAAAGTCACAAATAGACAACACTCTCCGGCCAAAGCTTCTTCCAAGCAGAAGTTAGGGTTCTCTTGGTAACCCCTTCTCCCGCCTTGTCGATCATCTTGAGGCAGGCAACGATGTGGGAGTGATTTTTTTCTCCAAAACTCTTTGAGAGCGAGGTTGGTCCCTTCAGTCACCTGAAAACTATGCTCGAAGAGTGGTGTTGGGAGGCAGAAACTGGATCTTGATGAACTTAAATTCTTCAGAGAGGTCAGCTTGTAGGCCCTGAGGATTCATGTACATATATCACAATATAATACAAGTTTGAGGAAATGTGTGATCACAAGCGACACTGCGATTGCTACTGGAACAAGTGCTAAACACAGACCGATGTAACATGCGCACAATCTGGGACTTTCCCTCTCCTTGCCACTCGTTATGCGAAACGTCGCTCGTTAAGCAAGTCATTTTTTTTTACAATTTGTTTTGCTCGTTATGCGAATTACTCGTTATGCGAGGTGCTCATTAAGCGAGGTTCTACTGTACATCAGTAGACATGCATGGCATCTCTATGGTTGTCATCGCACTCGGAAGGTACTGTCGGGATCAAATTCCTGCAGCCGTAGACACAGAAGTAAGAACTTCCGGTTAAAATGGACGCTAGACAGCGGCGCTGTTCGGAGCGGAGGCAAATTTTTTGCTTATGCCGGACGGTGGCCGAAGTATTTTTGCTCCATTTGTAGACTGGATATAGTTTCGTCGCCCAGCTTCTGAGTTGAATGCATGGCGTGACTCTGTGAGCTGCGGATTGCATTTGGAATGTTTTTTCGACTGTGACCAACGTGGTGTGAATTGTAGATTCAGAAAATGGCGCGATGCCGGTCGTGCAATGCTGGCGGGACCCGTATTAAAATTGATCGCCCGGGCAACTGCTGATCTGTTGGCGACAAGTTCTGCTATCATCAATGATGAACTACATTTCTAATGTTGGACTGTTTGTGTTAGCACTTCGGATAGCTACCATATGCGTTAATGCGAGTGTATGCTAGATATGCTGAGACAGCAGTCTGTCAATCTTTCCACAAGGGACTGTGATAAACATTCTGGGTGTTTTTCGCTGGCACAGGAGCGGAGCAAAGATGGGGCGACCAGTTTGCTATGAAGCTGAAACTAAGACTACCAGACTACCAGACAGAAGTAAGAGAACTGATAGATCAGCATTCAGACCCAGAAAATATCATCATCTACACAGATGGACCCGTGAATGGTGAAAATATGGGGGTGACTGCAGTCAAGCTAATACAAGGAATTCCAGAGAAATTTGACTTAAAAAGCTCAACAAAATGGGAAAGCAGAAAAACGTGCATATAACTTTTGTGCACATTTTTCTGCTCCCCCATTTTGTTGAGCTTTTTAGTCAAATTTCCCTGGAATTCCTGGATCCGTGAAGCGCGGATCAAGGTCAGCATAGGCATACACAGGGCAAAGAAGGGGGGAAAACAAAACAGGAGGACAGCGGCACTTACCAGACCACCACGTCAAGCATGACCATGGAAAAGGCCGCTGCTTCTGAAACTTTAGCATGGGTGTCCGTGCAAACCGCAACACAGGCAGTTATTGTATCAGACTCAATGAATATGCTTCAGAAAATAGCAACAGGTGGTATGCGCTCTGAATGGGTAGAAAGCATTCAATAATCGAACTTAACCTCCGTAACCTGGATCTACACAGCTGGTCATGCAGGGTCATAAAGGGAAATGAGCGAGCGGACCAACTGGCAAACACTGCGCTAAGGATTGCGGGAAAAAGCATCGACAGAGCAGAAATCGTCAACGCTGTACAGACTGGGCTAGTGGATAATGAGGAATCCCCGACACTGGCACGATTGCGGGACATGGGAGTAAAGCATGGTGAAGCACATCTTTGCCGTCTTCGAGGTCGAGATAGTAGACAATATAACCAGCTTCTCATGGAAACAATAAGTAGAGGTACTTTGGATTGGCTGCTGCATCGGAGGACTGAGCACGCATGGGAATGCCCAATGTGCAGCAAAGTCGATTGTGATAACAGAAAATAACATAACATCTTGTAGAGAGTCGGCAGTCCAAAACCCAAGTTCAAGGTGTCTTCTTCGTGCCAAAGAAATGCATAGCTGTTGGGTGAGCAGTCGTTAACGATGGCAGTCAGGTCGTTGTGGGGGCGGCGCTTGCTGGTGGATGTAATGTCCTAAGTCCCTTCCCCATCTAATAGTGAGGGTACTGCTGAGATTACCGTTTATTAACTCTCATCTAATGCTTCAGGTAAAAATGGACACTAGGCACGGCCACTTCTTTTAGCTGTGAAAAAACACAAACTCATTGACAATAAAACTAAACACTAACATAAACTCTGCGACAATAAAGCCAAACACTAGCACAAACTCAGTGACAGTAAACTAAACACTAACATAAACTCTGTGACAGTAAAACTAAACACTAACATAAACTCAGTGACAGTGAAACTAAACACTAACACAAACTCAGTGACAATAAACTAAACAATAACACAAACTCAGTGACAATAAACTAAACACTAAAATAAACTCAGTGACAGTAAAACTAAACACTAACACAAACTCAGTGACAATAAACTAAACACTAACATAAACTTAGTGACAATAAACTAAACACTAACATAAACTCAGTGACAATAAACTAAACACTAACATAAACTCAGTGACAATAAACTAAACACTAACATAAACTCCATGACAATAAACCAAACACTAACATAAACTCAGTGACAATAAACCAAACACTAACACAAACTCAGTGACAATAAACCAAACACTAACACAAACAGTGACAATAAACTAAACACTAATACAAACTCAGTGACAATAAACTAAACACTTACACAAACTCAGTGACAATAAACTAAACACTAACATAAACTCAGTGACAGTAAAACTAAACACTTACATAAACTCAGTGACAATAAACTAAACACTAACATAAACTCAGTGACAAAACTAAACACTATCACAAACAAACTCAGTGACAATAAACTAAACACTAACACAAACTCAGGGACAATAAACTTAACTCTAACATAAACTCAGTGACAATAAACTAAACACTAACATAAAATCAGTGACAATAAACTAAACACTAAAAAAACCTCAGTGACAATAAATCAAACACTAACATTAACTCAGTGACAATCAACTAAACACTAACACAAACTCAGTGACAATCAACTAAACACTAACTCAGTGACAATAAACTAAACACTAAAATAAACTCAGTGACAATAAACAAAACACTAACATAAACTCAGTGACAATAAACCAAACACTAACATAAACTCAGTGACAATAAACTAAACACAAATGTAAACTCAGTGACAAACTAAACACTAACGTAAACTCAGTGACAGTAAACTAAACACTAACATATAATTCAGTGACAATGAACTAAACACTAACACAAACTCAGTGACAATAAACCAAACACTAACATAAACTCAGTGACAATAAACTAAACACTAACATAAAATCAGTGACAATAAACTAAACACTAACATATAATTCAGTGACAATAAACTAAACACTAACACAAACTCAGTGACAATAAACCAAACACTAACATAAACTCAGTGACAATAAACTAAACACTAACATAAACTCAGTGACAATAAACCAAACACTAACAAAACTCAGTGACAATAAACCAAACACTTACATAAACTCAGTGACAATAAACTAAACACTAACATAAACTCAGTGACAATAAACTAAACACTAACACAAACTCAGTGACAATAAACTAAACACTAACATAAACTCAGTGACAATAAACTAAACACTAACATAAACTCCGCGACAATAAACCAAACACTAACATAAACTCAGTGACAATAAACTAAAACCTAACATAAACTCAGTGACAATAAATGAAACACTAATACAAACTCAGTGACAATAAAGTAAACACTAACAAAAACTGAGTGACAATAAACCAAACACTAACATAAACTCAGTGACAATAAACTAAACACTAACATAAACTCAGTGACAATAAACTGAACACTAACATAAACTCAGTGACAATAAACTAAATACTAACATAAACTCAGTGACAATAAACCAAACACTAACATAAACTCAGTGACAATAAACTAAACACTAACATAAACTCAGTGACAATAAACTAAATACTAACGTAATGATTTCAGTCACATACAGGTGACGTAATGACTGCAGTCACATAGGTGACAAAAAAGTACTGTACATGGAATGTCCAGTCGTTTAGAGATGACAGTGTAATGTATACTGAATTTCATGTCACATGGAGGTAAAATAAAATATTGTAGTGAAATGTTCAATGAGATAGTAATGATCAAAAGTATTGTACATGGGTTGTCCTATCACATAAAAAAAAAAAGTATCATACATGCAATGACCTGTCACATAGTGGTGACATAAAGTATTGTACATGGAATCTCCTGTCACATAAAACTGGTGTAAAGTATCATACATGGAATGTCCTGTCACTGAGATCTGATTTAAAAGTATTGTACATTGAGTGTACTGTCACAGAGAAGTGATGTACAGTACAGTATCATATATGGAATGTCCTGTCACACAGAGGCAATGCAAAGTATCATATGCAGAATGTCATGTCACACTGAGGTGATATAAGTAAAGTAAAGTAAAGTTCCCTTTTCACGCCTTTCGGCGCATCGGTCATATGGGCAGAGCGTCCCATATTTTTACAGACCATCAGCACTCTGTGGGTAATGTGGTCAGCATTACGCCGGCTGTCTTTACTTTCCCAGGATATATGGAATGAATAAAGCAGTAACATGGCTAGAGACACAGACTTTCACTGGGGCATGCTTTCTCAGTGACTCGATGAGTATGCTTAGGAAGATAGAGAAGTGCCGGGTCCGAAGGCAGTGGTTGGTGGCTCTACAGCGTTCACGGCTGGCAAGGATTAGTTTCATCTTCGTGCCAGGACCTGTGGCGTTACAAGGAAATGAGCCAGCCGACAGACTTGCAGGTAAGGCTACTGTGAAAGCGAGGCAAGTCATAGACCAAGCTGATATACTGAATACTCTACGAGATTCAACTCTTTGAGTACAAGGAACGCACTATACGTTCACAGGTTACTGACTAGAAGCCCAATGAACGCATGATACGCTGATTTTAGTCTCTTTTGACTACTCCTTGGGCCTGTGATGCTAAACCCTCTGGGACTCAAAGAGTCAAGATGTTTGTGTGTACTAATTGTGAAACTGAATCTGCATGCAACCATCGTCAGACTGCAAGAACGGCAAGTTAAACGGGGTGTTGACAAACAAAAGCACTATGCGGGTAGCCAAAGAAGAATAATAAACCAACACAGAACTGGTGTCGTCAGCCATTACAGGCTGCAAGATTTACTGAAGGAGGGGATCTGAGAACTTATGGACTGAGTGGTTCGACATGCAATGAGAATAATCTGTTGACTAATTAACTAACTAACTACCTAACAAAATACATGGAATTTCCTGTCACACAGAGGTGATATAGAGTATCATACATGGGATGTCCTGTCACAAAGAGGAGATGTAGAGTACAATACATGGAATGTCCTGTCACACAGAGGTGATTAGAGTATCATACATGGAGTGACCTGTCTCACAGAGGTGATGTAGAGTATCATACATGTAATGTCCTGTCACACAGAGGGGATGTAGAGTATCATACATGGAATGTCCTGTCACACAGAGGTGATTAGAGCATCATATATGGAGTGTCCTGTCTCACAGAGGTGATGTAGAGAATCATACATGTAATGTCCTGTCACACAGAGGGGATGTAGAGTATCATACATGGAATGTCCTGTCACACAGAGGGGATGTAGAGAATCATACATGTAATGTCCTGTCACACAGAGGGGATGTAGAGTATCATACATGGAATATCCCTTCAGAGAGGTGATATAGAGTATCTTACATAAAATGTCCTGCCACACAGAGGTGATGCAGAGTATCATACATGGAATGTCCTGTCACACAGAGGTGATGTAGAGTATCATACATGTAATATCCTGTCACACAGAGGTGATGTAGAGTATTATACATGGAATGTCCTGTCACACAGAGGTGATGCAGAGTATCATACATGGAGTGTCCTGTCACACAGAGGTGATGCAGAGTATCTTACATAAAATGTCCTGCCACACAGAGGTGATATAGAGTATCTTACATAAAATGTCCTGCCACACAGAGGTGATGCAGAGTATTATACATGGAATGTCCTGTCACACAGAGGTGATGCAGAGTATTATACATGGAATATCCTGTCACACAGAGGTGATGTAGAGTATTATACATGGAATATCCTGTCACACAGAGGTGATGCAGAGTATTATACATGGAATATCCTGTCACACAGAGGTGATGTAGAGTATTATACATGGAATATCCTGTCACACAGAGGTGATGCAGAGTATTATACATGGAATATCCTGTCACACAGAGGTGATGCAGAGTATTATACATGGAATATCCTGTCACACAGAGGGGATGCAGAGTATTATACATGGAATATCCTGTCACACAGAGGGGATGTAGAGTATTATACATGGAATATCCTGTCACACAGAGGGGATGTAGAGTATTATACATGGAATATCCTGTCACACAGAGGTGATGCAGAGTATTATACATGGAATATCCTGTCACACAGAGGTGATGCAGAGTATCACACATGGAATATCCTGTCACACAGAGGGGATGTAGAGTATTATACATGGAATGTCCTGTCACACAGAGGGGATGCAGAGTATCATACATGGAGTGTCCTGTCACACAGAGGTGATATAGAGTATCTTACATAAAATGTCCTGCCACACAGAGGTGATGTAGAGTATCATACATGGAATGTCCTGTCACACAGAGGTGATGTAGAGTATTATACATGGAATATACATGGAATATTATACTGGAATATCCTGTCACACAGAGGTGATGCAGAGTATCATACATGAAATGTGGAATGTCACACAGAGGTGATGCAGAGTATGATGAAATACTGTACATGGAATGTTCTATCCCACAGAAGTGATTAGAGTATCATACATGAAATGTCCTGTCACAGAGGCAAGATGAAATACTGTACATGGAATGTTCTATCCCACAGAAGTGATTAGAGTATCATACATGAAATGTCCTGTCACAGAGGCAAGATGAAATACTGTACATGGAATGTTCTATCCCATAAAAGTGATTAGAGTATCATACATGAAATGGCTGAGTTGAAAAGCAGCTTTACATATTTACACATGTGCTCCATCCTCATCTTCAGTAGCCAGTGAACAGTTTTAATGATGTAGGTGCTATATTTCACACATAAGTCTTGGAAAGCCTTAAATATATTACACACAATTATGCGGTGCTATATTTATATCTCACATAGCTGTATGAGTGAAATAATTATACCAACATCAACATAGCTGTATGAGTGCAATAATTATACCAACAACAACATAGCTGTATGAGTGAAATAATTATACCAACATCAACATAGCTGTATGAGTGCAATAATTATACCAACAACAACATAGTTGTATGAGTGAAATAATTATACCAACATCAACATAGCTGTATGAGTGCAATAATTAAATAATACAAAGCATGGTAGTAAAAGTCAAGGACCATGTTTTTCAGGCTTACTGGGCATATTAGGCTAGACCTATAATTTATAGACCAAATGGCACTCGGTAGGTGATGTGGTCAGCATCACGCCGGCCACCTTTACTTCCCAGGACTGTACCTGGTACCCACTCAAGGCTGGGTCAACCTGAAGCCAAGGTTATTTTTGAAAAAGAAATCTGGCCTTTGCTAGGAACCGAACCCACGACCTTCCGATCTGCAGGCCAGTGTCTAGCCGCTAGACCAAGGCGGTTCCCGAAGCATAGTAGTGTCAGTGTTAATTATACACATAATTGTGCCAGTGCTGTAACTATATGATTTCCTAAGGGTTTTATGTTCATATCACAGGAAGTTGAGATCACTGTTGTAGACAGGTATAGTGGTTAAAGCTAGGAAGCTGGAGAGCATTAAATCTACAATATGGTCTAGTTTGAGAACACTAAATGTACTTCATAGACTAGTTTGAGAGCATTAAATCTACAATATTGTCTGATTTAGAGTGTTAAATATACATTATAGATTGGTTTGAGACCATTAAATCTACATCACAGTCTGGTTTGACAGAATTAAATCACCATTATAGTCTAGTTTGAAAGCATTAAATCTACAAGTAGCAGAACAGCATTCAATTCACATTTTAGTCTGGTCTGACAACATTAAATCTACATCATATTCTTGTTTGATAGCATTATATCTCTATCATAGTCTAGTTTGACAGCAATAAATCTACATTATTGTCTGGTCTGAGAGCATTAAATCTACATGTGAAATTTAAATCTACATCATAAGCAGGATGGAAACAGTTAAATCTACATCATAAGCAGGATGGAAACAGTTAAATCTACATCACAAGCAGGTGGGAAATAGTTAAATCTACATCACCAGCAGGTGGGAAATAGTTAAATCTACATCACAAGCAGGTGTGAAATAGTTTAATCTACATCACCAGCAGGTGGGAAATAGTTAAATCTACATCATAAGCAGGTGGGAAATAGTTTTAATACCCCCTCTGTGATGCAAAACACTCAAGCAGGTTAAATGAAATAGTTAAATTTACATCACAAGCAGGTGTGAAATAGTTAAATCTACATTATAAGCAGGTGTGAAATAGTTAAATCTACATCGCAAATAGGTGTCAAATAGTTAGATTTACATCATAAGCAGGTGTAAAATAGATCTCCATCATAAGCATGTGTGGAATAGTTAAATCTACATCACAGACAAGTGTGAATTGTATCTACATCATAAGAAGGTGTGAAAAATAGTTACATTTACATCATAAGCGGTGTGAAAACTAGTTAAATCCACATCATAAGCATGTGTGAAATAGTTAAAAATT
Source organism: Candidula unifasciata (assembly GCA_905116865.2). Taxonomy (NCBI): domain Eukaryota; kingdom Metazoa; phylum Mollusca; class Gastropoda; order Stylommatophora; family Geomitridae; genus Candidula; species Candidula unifasciata. The sequence goes on along the minus strand of CAJHNH020001924.1, from coordinate 402,491 downwards.
CATTATTAGGAGAGCATAGAATCTACATCAGAAGTAGGTGGGAGATAGCTAAATTCATATCACAGCTAGTTACATTTGGTGGGGAAAGGGGGGGGGGGGGCGGGGGTGTAGGTTAGTTCTCACATGTGACCCTACGATGTTGGAAATAAAAAAACACGTCATGAATGATGTCTCTGCGGGACTTGTTCTGCCAGAACCAGTCCTGGTTGCAGGCAGAGACCCCTGGTGGCCTGCCCTCGTGGAAGTCGATGGCATTGACGTTGATGCTGGGCAGGTTCTGCTGCATCCAGGACAAAAACTTGAGGCTAGGGAAGTGCACCTGCCAGTGGGAGTAGAACACAAAAGTCAGATCCTTTCAACACTGTTTCTATTTATTCCACTGATCTAACATTGTCTATGTCTGAATATGTGATATTTAGTTATATCTACAAATTGAAAATTGTTTAACTAGTGCTACATACTCTACAGAATGCCCTATTTTGTTATAGAACACTCTAGAAAATGCACTATGTTGTTAAAGAACATTCTACAGGGTGCACATATTGTTACAAAACTCTATTGAATGCACATATTGTTAGAAAACTCTACAGGGTGCACATATCATTAGACAACATGCTACAGAGTGCACATAATGTTACAGAATACTCTGCAGTAATAAATATTATGAACCAGACCTAGACGATATGTCTTGTCAGTTATGACTTAGGCAACGCCTAGCATATAATACCACAACATTTAATTTTAGAATGGAGGTGGAGGCAGTTTTTTTGCTGGCTTCAGAACCAGCTGCACATCTATTTGATTTAAAAAACAGGCAGGACAAGAGAGGTAGAGAGAGTGGCAAGCATGCTTCAGAAGGGCCCAGTAGTTATCATCCTGTAGATATTATCTCAAAGAATGTGTGTGGGAATATCAAGTTGTGCTGCAATGTCAGTTCTTTACCACACTAACCAGTGACCAGGTGTTGCACTAACCAGTGACCAGGTGTTGCACTAACCAGTGACCAGGTGTTGCACTAACCAGTGACCAGGTGTTGCACTAACCAGTGACCAGGTGTTGCACTAACCAGTGACCAGGTGTTGCACTAACCAGTGACCAGGTGTTACACTAACCAGTGACCAGGTGTTATACCAAACAGTGACCAGGTGTTACACCAAACAGTGACCAGATGTTACACCAAACAGTGACCAGGTGTTACACCAAACAGTGACCAGGTGTTACACCAAACAGTGACCAGGTGTTACACCAAACAGTGACCAGGTGTTACACCAAACAGTGACCAGGTGTTACACCAAACAGTGACCAGGTGTTACACCAAACAGTGACCAGGTGTTACACCAAACAGTGACCAGGTGTTACACCAAACAGTGACCAGGTGTTATACCAAACAGTGACCAGGTGTTACACAAAACAGTGACCAGGTTCTAGACTAACGAGTGACCAGGTGTTACATCAAACAGTGACCAGGTGTTACACCAAACAGTGACCAGGTGTAACACTAACCAGTGACAAGGTGTTACACCAAACAGTGACCAGGTGTTACACCAAACAGTGACTAGGTGTTACACTAACCAGTGACTAGGCGTTACACTAACCAGTGACCAGGTGTTACACCAAACAGTGACCAGGTGTTACACCAAACAGTGACCAGGTGTTACACCAAACAGTGACCAGGTGTTACACCAAACAGTGTCTAGGTGTTACACCAAACAGTGACCAGGTGCTACACTAACCAGTGACCAGGTGTTACACCAAACAGTGACCAGGTGTTACACCAAACAGTGACTAGGTGTTACACTAACCAGTGACTAGGTGTTACACTAACCAGTGACCAGGTGTTACACCTAACAGTGACCAGGTGTTACACCAAACAGTGACCAGGTGTTACACCAAACAGTGACCAGGTGTTACACCAAACAGTGACCAGGTGTTACACCAAACAGTGACCAGGTGTTACACCAAACAGTACCAGGTGTTACACCAAACAGTGATCAGGTGTTACACCAAACAGTGACCAGGTGTTACACCAAACAGTGACCAGGTGTTACACCAAACAGTGACCAGGTGTTACACCAAACAGTGACCAGGTGTTACACCAAACAGTGACCAGGTGTTACACCAAACAGTGACCAGGCGCTACACTAACCAGTGACCAGGTGTTACACAAAACAGTGACCAGGTGTTACACCAAACAGTGACCAGGTGTTACACCAAACAGTGACCAGGTGTTACACCAAACAGTGACCATGTGTTACACCAAACAGTGACCAGGTGCTACACTAACCAGTCACCAGGTTTTACACCAAACAGTGACCAGGTTCTACACTAACCAGTCACCAGGTGCTACACTAACAATTCACCAGGTGCTACACTAACCGGTCATCATGTGTTACACCAAACAGTGACCAGGTTCTACACTAACCTGTCACCATATGCTACACTAACCAATCCCTACACTAACCAGTCACCAGGTGCTACACTAACCAGTCACCAGGTGCTACACTTAACCAGTCACCAGGTGCTACACTAACCAGTCACTAGGTGCTATATTAACTAGTCACCAGGTGCTACACTGACCAGTTACCAGGTGCTAGACTTACCAGTCACCAGGTGCTACTCTAACAAGTGACCAGGTGTTACACCAAACAGTGACCAGGTGCTACACTAACCAGTCACTAGGTTTTACACCAAACAGTGACTAAGTTCTACACTAACCAGTCACCAGGTGCTACACTAACCAGTCACCAGGTGCTACACTTAACCAGTCACCAGGTGCTACACTAACCAGTCACCAGGTGCTATATTAACTAGTCACCAGGTGCTACACTGACCAGTTACCAGGTGCTAGACTTACCAGTCACCACATGCTACTCTAACCAATCCCTACATTAACCAGTCACCAGGTGCTACACTTAACCAGTCACCAGGTGCTACACTAACCAGTCACTAGGTGCTATATTAACTAGTCACCAGGTGCTACACTGACCAGTTACCAGGTGCTAGACTTACCAGTCACCAGGTGCTACACTAACCATTGACCAGGTGTTACACCAAACAGTGACCAGGTGCTTCACTAACCAGTCAACAGGTGCTATACTAACCAGTCACCAGGTGCTACACTAACCAGTCACCAGGTGCTATACTAACCAGTCACCAGGTGATACACTAGCCACTCACCAGGTGCTACACTTAACCAGTCACCAGGTGCTACAATAACCAGTCACCAAGTGCTATATTAACCAGTCACCAGGTGCTACACTAACCAGTCACCAGGTGCTACACTTAACCAGTCACCAGGTGCTACACTAACCAGTCACCAGGTGCTATATTAACTAGTCACCAGGTGCTACACTGACCAGTTACCAGGTGCTAGACTTACCAGTCACCAGGTGCTACACTAACCAGTCACCAGGTTTTACACCAAACAGTGACTAAGTTCTACATCAACCAGTCACCAGGTGCTACACTAACTAGTCACCAGGTGCTACACTTAACCAGTCACCAGGTGCTACACTAACCAGTCACCTGGTGCTATATTAACTAGTCACCAGGTGCTACACTGACCAGTTACCAGGTGCTAGACTTACCAGTCACCACATGCTACTCTAACCAATCCCTACATTAACCAGTCACCAGGTGCTACACTTAACCAGTCACCAGGTGCTACACTAACCAGTCACTAGGTGCTATATTAACTAGTCACCAGGTGCTACACTGTCCAGTTACCAGATGCTAGACTTACCAGTCACCAGGTGCTACACTAACCATTGACCAGGTGTTACACCAAACAGTGACCAGGTGCTACACTAACCAGTCAACAGGTGCTATACTAACCAGTCACCAGGTGCTACTCTAACCAGTCACCAGGTGCTATATTAACCAGTCACCAGGTGCTACACCAAACAATGACCAGGTGCTACACTAACCAGTCACCAGGTGCTATACTAACCAGTCACTACACTAACCAGTCACCAGGTGCTACACTAACCAGTCACCAGGTGCTATACTAACCAGTCACCAGGTGCTACACTAACCAGTCACCAGGTGCTATACTAACCAGTCACCAGGTGATACACTAGCCACTCACCAGGTGCTACACTTAACCAGTCACCAGGTGCTACAATAACCAGTCACCAGGTGCTATATTAACCAGTCACCAGGTGCCACACTAACCAGTCACCAGGTGCTATATTAACCAGTCACCAGGTGCTACACCAAACAATGACCAGGTGCTACACTAACCAGTCACCAGGTGCTACACTAACCAGTCACCAGGTGCTACACTAACCAGTCACCGTGTGCTACACTAACCAGTTACCAGGGGCTACATAAACTACCTGTCTATAAGATGCCTACCTTTTTCTTCAAGCTGTCCATGAAATAGAAGTCATCAGACAGAAATAAGTTGACTGGCAGAGAGAAGGCTCTGGAAATCTGAGTCAAATGTTCGTTCTCATGGATGAGGTAGTCTATATACCTGCAAAATCAACACACGCATAAATGAATCTTACTGCAATGAGAAAAACATTCAAGACAACACTCTGGAAGGTACAGTCCATGCCTGGCGGACACTTGCAAAATTTACTGCTGGGTAGAAAAAACAAGGATATATATTCTGGTACTACCAGGCTTTAAACTCCAGACCATAGTATTAATTATACTAACCACTTGTGCATTTTACAAAATTATGTTTGGTGTCATTAACTAGAACATTTGATACTGTCGATGTCATAAACTAACACCACAGATGTAGCCATGTGGTTTCATGAACTAATGCCACTGATACATCCACGTGGATGCCATGACATCTGCTAAGACAAGACATCAAATGTAGGACAAGAACATGATAGGGCTAATGTAGCAAACTGCTGCAGTATGTGATTACGAGATGTGTGGTGTTGTGTAACGATGTGAACTATCAAGGGATATGTGGTGTTCTGTGATATTGTGAACTATTAAGGGATGTATGGTGTTGTGTGATGATGTACTCACCACTGCATGTGTGGTGTTGTGATGATGTGAACTCACCTAGAGACAATGTGTAGTATTGTGTGATGATGTGAACTCGCCAGCTCATGTGAGGTGTTGAGTGATAATGTGAAGTTACCAAGAGGTAATATGTAGTGTTGTGTGATCATGTGAACTCACCAGGGTATGTGGGGTGCTGTGTGATGATGATGTGCTCACCAAGAAGCAATATTTGGTGTTGTGCGATGATGATGTGAACTCACCAAGAGGCAATGTTTGATATCATGTGATGACATGAACTCACCAAGAGACAATGTGTGAAGCCTTGAGTGTGTGTACATTAGCGGATGTGGCAGGGTACATATCCCTCATCACTTTCTTCTGTTCCTTCATCTGGTATGGGTGAACTTGATGACGAGCCTGTAGGATCACATAAGATCTTTCATACTACAGTCCCTGGGGGATTATATCAAATCATTAATCTGACAGCCATAATAGGATCACATAAGATCTTTTGACTTGCAGCCACTGTGGGAGTGTATAAAATCCTTCATCCTGCAACCACTGTGGGATTACATCACATCTTTCATCCAACAGAAACTGTAGGATCACGTAAGATCTTTCATACTACAGTCCCTGGGAGAGTATATCAAATCATTCATCTGTCAGCCGAAAGAGGATCACATAAAACTTTTTGACTTGCAGCCGCTGTGGGAGTGTATCAAATATCCTTCATTCTACAACTACTGTGGGATTACATCAAATTCATTTTACAGTCACAAGATGATCATTTGAGATCCTTTATCATGCAGCCACTGGGAATCCACATCAAATCCTTTGTCATACAACCACTGAGAGATCACATCAAATATTTCCTCCTGCAGCAATAGGAAGATCATTTCTAAATATCCCCTCTCCCCCCCCCCCCCCACTTTTTCCGCAATCTGTTCATACCACTTACTGCCATCACCCACAGTTCAATAAACATCTATTCCTCAACAAAAGTTCAGGATTCTCCTAAAAGGGACAAGCCAGTCATAAACACAACTGCTCTACCTGCTTGATGCAACTATTTCATTAAATTATACAATGGGATATCTTACATCTTGGACTCAGCCTACCTACCTGATCTAATGCAGATCGACTCTTGCTAGGAAGACCACTGGCCGTGACACCAAGCCTGCACTTGGATGCCCCAGCCTTGGCTCTCTTGTTGAGTATTGCTGACTTACAGACCATAAACAAACACAACACAGACAAAGCAACAACAAAAGATCAGACTACACGAATAGATCAAGGAATATTAACGGATTCATCCTCATCTGCAACTCTCCCCTCCCCCCCCCCCCCCCAAAAAAAGTCGGTTGCCACAACGTGTTGTGTTTTACAGCAAGGCTGTGGTATTACACCTTCTGACCCAACGCATTCAGTTTTAACAAAGCCCCAAATGTTGCCATTTACGTCTTTTATTTTGGTTTGAAATAAGGATAATCTATTCTCCTCCCCCCCCCCCCCCCCATCCGCATGGGGCACCGACAATAAAATATCTAATATACACACATGTTTATGACATGATATGTTGAAAAACCACCGAAGTTGAAATGAGTTATAAATTACGATGAATTAAACAAAAGACCGAATGTATATTATTTGCAGGCTCCGCATGGGGCGTACATCTGTAGGGGAATCTTTTAGTAGCTGCGGCATTTCCACGCACAAACCTGGTCCTCTGAGCTTTGCGGCTCATGCATAATTTGTTCAACACTGACATTTAGGTACCAGGTCTGTTCGTTTCATGTGCTTACGATTTGCCTATTGTTTTATGTTTTATTCACACTGCTATTTCAAGAGTATTTGTTTGTTGAACCATTCATACTTGGTGACACTGTGTTATTGCTGTCCAGCAGTTGCCTGTACATAAGAGGTATCACTGGGTAGGCTTACTGTTGTTCAAATGCGGTTTCTTCATGAAAGGTCACTGAGTGAGTGGGCTTATTACTGTTCAAAAGCGGTCTCTTAATGATAGATCACTGAGTGGGCTTACTGCTGTTCAAAAGCGGTCTCTTTATGAGAGATCACTGAGTGGGCTTACTGCTGTTCAAAAGCGGTCTCTTCATAAAAGATCACTGAGTGGGCTTACAGCTGTGTTCAAAAGCGGTCTCTTTATGAGAGATCACTGAGTGGGCTTACTGCTGTTCAAAAGTGGTCTCTTCATAAAAGATCACTGAGTGGGCTTACAGCTGTTCAAAAGCGGTCTCTTCATGAGAGATCACTGAGTGGGCTTACTGCTGTTCAAAAGCGGTCTCTTCATAAAAAATCACTGAGTGGGCTTACAGCTGTTCAAAAGCGGTCTCTTTATGAGACATCACTGAGTGGGCTTAATGTTATTCCCCATCAACCTCTACATAGGTCTCTACACAAGAGACATCACTGAGTGGGCTTACTGCTGTTCAAAATCTGTCTCTTCGTGATAGACATCCCTGAATAGGCTTGCTGCTTTCAAAAGCAGTCTCTTCATAAGAGATATCACTAGCTGGGCTTACAGCTGTTCAACATCAGCCTCTACACAAGAGACATCACTGAGTGGGCTTAATGTTATTCACCATCAGCCTCTTCATAAGCCTCTACACAAGAGACATCACTTAGTGGGCTTAATGTTATTCACCATCAACCTCTACATAGGCCTCTACACAAGAGACATCACTGAGTGGGCTTAATGTTATTCCACAACAGCCTCTACAAGTGAGACATCACTTGTTCGGTTTACTGTAGTTTATTGTGAGCTTCAGGTTTATTACACATTTGTCAATTGTCACAATGACATACAGAAGAATATGCACAATTCAAATTGTGTCAGTTGGAATTGAACACATTTATCAGTGTCACCACAAGCCAGACATCTATAATGTTCCACACAAATTTATGGTACAATGACAAAATGTGACCACATGTTTTATATACCACCAACATAGAACACATCAGAAAATGAAACTAGGCACAGAACACTATCAACACTGCACAGACAATAAAACTATACAAAAGCAATAAAAATACTAGACAGACAATGAAACTAGACATAAAATTATACCAGTACTGGACAGACAATGAAACCAGATACAGAACAAGGCCAGCACTAGACACACAACGAAACTAGACACAGAACAATACCAGCACTGGACACACAATGAAACCAGACACAGAACAATACCAGCACTGGAAACACAATAAAACCAGACACAGAACGATACCAGCACTGGACACACAATGAAACCAGACACAGTGAACACACACAAGGATAACATGTCACACAATGTGGAGACAATTATATACAAGGATAATATGTCACACAATGTGGAGACAATTATATACAAGGATAACATGTCACACAATGTGGATACAATCACATACAAGGATAACATGTCACACAATGTGGAGACAATTATATACAAGGATAACATGTCACACAATGTGGAGACAATCACATACAATGATAACATGTCATACAATGTGGAGACAATTATATACAAGGATAACATGTCACACAATGTGGAGACAATTATATACAAGGATAACATGTCACACAATGTGGAGACAATCACATACAATGATAACATGTCACACAATGTGGAGACAATTATATACAAGGATAACATGTCACACAATGTGAAGACAATCACATACAAGGATAACATGTCACACATTGTGGAGACAATTATATACAAGGACAACATGTCACACAATGTGGAGACAATTATATACAAGGATAACATGTCACACAATGTGGATACAATCACATAAAAGGATAACACACTTATAGCTCAAATCTTGAACCAGTTATTTCACACTTATAGCTCAGATCTTGAACCAGTTATTCCACAATTATAGCTCAGATCTTGAATTAGTTATTCCACACTTATAGCTCAGATATTGAACCAGTTATTCCACACTTATAGCTCAGATATTGAACCAGTTATTCCACACTTATAGCTCAGATCTTGAATTAGTTATTCCACACTTATAGCTCAGATCTTGAAGTAGTTATTCCACACACAGCTCAAATCTTGAACCAGTTTTTCCACACGTATAGCTCAGATCCTGAATTAGTTATTTCACACTTATAGCTCAGATCTTGAAGAGGTTATTACACACTTATAGCTTAGATCTTGAATTAGTTATTCCACACTTATAGCTCAGATCTTGATTTAGTTATTCCACCTTATAGCTCAGATCCTGAATTAGTTATTTCACACTTATAGCTCAGATCTTGAATTAGTTATTCCACACTTACAGCTCAGATCTTGAATTAGTTTTTTCACACTTATAGCTCAGATCTTGAACCAGTTAATCCACACTTACAGCTCAGATCTTGAATGAGTTATTACACACTTATAGCTCAGATCTTGAATTAGTTATTCCACTTATAGCTAAGATCTTGAATTAGTTATTCCACACTTATAGCTCAAATCTTGAACCAGTTAATCCACACTTATAGCTCAGATCTTGAATGAGTTATTTCACACTTATAGCTCAGATCTTGAATGAGTTATTACACACTTATAGCTCAGATCTTGAATTAGTTATTCCACACTTACAGCTCAGATCTTGAATTAGTTATTCCACACTTATAGCTCAGATCTTGAATTAGTTATTCCACACCTAAAGCTCAGATCTTGAATTAGTTATTCCACACTTATAGTTCAGTTTAGAACAAAATGTTTTACCAGTTATTTTACTTATAGCTCAAGCTAGGATGAAATCTCTGACTTGTGGTCGGCGCCTATGGATCAGGTTAGGACACAATTTCTGACCAGTTAGTGCACACTTATAGACCTGGTTAGGGAAAAATCTCTGACCAGTTAGTGCACACTTATAGATCTGGTTAGGACACAATATCTGACTAGTTAGTGCACACTTATAGATCTGGTTAGGACAAAATCTGTGACCAGTCAGTGCACACTTACAGATCTTGTTAGGACAAAATCTCTGACCAGTTAGTCCACTTATAGATCTGGTTAGGACAAAATGACTGACCAGTTAGTCCACTTATAGATCTGGTTAGGACAAAATCTCTCACCAGTTAGTGCACACTTATAGCTAATGTTAGGATACAACTGACCAGTTTGTCCACACTGACATCTGAGATTAGAATAAAATCTTGGACCATTTGGTCCACACTAATAGCTCAGTTTACAACAACATATGGGAACAGTAGTTAGTTCACACATAGCTCAGACTAGAACAAAATTGTCCCAGCATTGCTGTCTGCAGTGAACTAAAGGCTGAACGATGTGGACAGGGATGTCCATCTGTCTGTATGTCATCTCCTGGCCCATGTCATGATGTCAGCCTAACTTGCGTCTGTATTTTTAATCTTCTGTATTGCGTAAGAGTTGCTGACTGCTGGAGCGCTGATCACAGCATTCATGTCTTCTTCAGGTGTGATGACACCACCTGCCAATTACCTCACAATATCAAATACAGATGAGCATGGCTGGTGACTAAGTCGAAACTTAGAGCTATAAAAAAGTATTTTCCCTTATCACTGACATATTCGTACAGCTAGATATCATCAACAAAGGTACAAGGTCTGTGTGAACACTGCCATACATTTGTACAACTAGATATCATCATCTAAGACTAAAGCCTGTGTGAACACTATGTAAAGCAAGTATCATCAACTAAGATTACAAAGTCTGTGTGAACACTACATATGTAAAGTAAGCATCATCTAATAAGATTACAAAGTCTGTGAGAACACTAGCATACATATTTAAAGCAAGTATCATCAACTAAGACTACAAAGTCTGTTAAAATACTGCGATACATTTTTACAACCCAAGATTAGCATCAGTTAAGCATATTCCGTGTGAACCCTTAAGTACATACACTATGTAGAAAACTGAGTTGTAACTAGAAAATTATTTACATGGACTACACATCTATCTAAACAAATGTTCACATGGACGAAACAAAAAAACACACCAATATCTTTGTGCCAAGCATGAACCTGTGGCTGCCCGGATCTGAGGTGTGGGTTCCAGTGTCCACTGGCTGTGTCCATGCTGACATGATGGTGTAGATTCTGCTGACCATCATCTAGCATATCTTGTTTCTGTGGCAGCCAGCTCTGGTTGACCGGCCCGGTAGCTGCAACAACCACCTTGGCTGAACCTTCATCACCAGCCCACAGCTGCAAATGTGCACCAACGGTCAAGTAAGTAGATGATATCTACAGTCTACAAAGTCAAGTGTGGAGAAGATATCTACAGTCTACAACAGTCAAGTGAGGAGAAGATATCTACAGTCTACAACAGTCAAGTGAGGAGATGACATCTACAGTCTACAACAGTCAAGTGAGGAGATGATATATGCAGTCTGCAACAGTCAAGTGAGGAGATGATATCTACAGTCTACAACAGTCTAGTGAGGAGATGATACCTACAGTCTACAGACATCAAATGAGGAGATGATATCTGAAGTCTACACAAGTATAGTGAGGAGATTATATCTACAGTCTACACAAGTATAGTGAGAAGATTATATCTACAGTCTACACAAATCAAGTGAGGGAAGGACATCTACAACTTACAACACTCAAGTGAGAAGATAATATCTAAAGTCTACAACAGTCAGGTGAGTAGATGATATCTGTGGTCTACAACAGTTAAGTGAGTAGATGATATCTGTGGTTTAAATGTCTTACGTCAGGAGATAATATCTGTGATCTACAACAGTCAAGTAAGAGGAGATCCACACACTGACCATCCACACACTGACCATCCGACATCTGAGTCTCTACACACTGACCATCACACACTGAGAATCCACACACTGACAGTCACACACTGACCATCCACACACTGAGGATCCTGACCATCTACACACTGACATCCACACACTGACCATCCGCACACTGACATCTACACACTGACCATCCACACACTGACCATCTGTGACCATCCGCACACTGACCATCTACACACTGACATCCACACACTGACCATCCACACACTGACCATCCACACACTGACTCCACAACTGACCATCCACACACTGACCATCCACACACTGACCATCCACACACTGACCATCCGCACACTGACCATCCACACACTGACCATCCACACACTGACCATCTACACACTGACCATCCACACACTGACCATCTGCACACTGACCATCCACACACTGACCATCCGCACACTGACCATCTACACACTGACCATCCACACACTGACCATCCGCACACTGACCATCTACACACTGACCATCCACACACTGACCATCCACACACTGACCATCCACACACTGACCATCCACACACTGACCATCCGCACACTGACCATCTACACACTGACCATCCACACACTGACCATCCACACACTGACCACCTACGAACTCGGGCTGTGTGGTCTCGAGACATGGCGTCCGCCTCCAGTAATGAAGGTCCCAGGTTCAGGCCTGGTGAAGGCTGGAATTTTTTCAGGTGGACTCCTAGTAATTTCTTCTGGTCTCTGAATAGTGAAATCGGATCACCCATGTGTACATGTGTATTGTTGTGCACGTAAAAAATCCCTAGGCAGTTGGAAATCGAAAAGAGTGACCTTTTGCCCCAGCAAAATTTGGAGTTAATAAGTATTTCAGGATCCTCACCAGTGCTACGGAGTTCTGCACTGCAGTGAGATTCTTCAGACCTCAGACATGAGTTAGAAGTAGAACGGAGCAGTTATGGGTTACTACCACTGTACCATGATGTTGATCCATTGTTTAAACCTAAACCTACACACTGACCACTCACATGCTGGCCATTTGCTGGTCCATGTGTATGAACAAACTTCCAGTGCTGCTGGTCAGTATCCCTCTCTCTAGCATCTTCTGGAGACAGAGCTGTAGACAGGACCCTGTTGTCCAGGACCTCACTGTTGGTGGAACTGAGAGCCATGTGCCAGTCTGCCTGATACCTGGCCCCAGGTGCAGCTGCACCCGAGCTGGAGTGCCAGACACCTGCAAGTATCACAACGAATCACATTCAACTCAAAGACTAATGTCACTCAGTCGATGTAACACACTTATCAAATGACGGTATTGTCAACTGTTTATCACAGTTTATCACAGTTTATTACAGTTTATCACAGTTTATCACAGTTTATCACATGGAAACATCATCTCAGTCACGACACACAGAGCATCTGTCACTACTGTCTATATGTACCACTTTTTTTTAAGGGCGGTAAAAAGGGTCGTGAGCATGGTGGTTTAGGGCCGCTCAGCTAGTGCTGTCGCCAGGGACTTTGAAGGTCAGGATGTTTAATTCTGTCTCTCAAGAGAAAAACTCTGTCACCTTACCGAGGTTTAAACCCATGCCTCCGGCACGAGAGCCTGAAGTTGTAACTGATACAGTACATCAAATGATATAATCATTAACTGTTTATGAAATTCGAACAGGATATTGGTCTGATGATACAGCACATCATATGATGTAATCATTAACTGTTTAGGACATGGACACATAATGTCAATCAAATGATACAGCACATCATATGATGTAATCATTAACTGTTTAGGACATGGACACATAATGTCAATCAAATGATACAGCACATCATATGATGTAATCATTAACTGTTTAGGACATGGACACATAATGTCAATCAAATGATACAGCACATCATATGATGAAATCACCAACTATTTAGGACATGGACACATAATGTCAGTCAAATGATACAGCACATCATATGATGAAATCACCAACTATTTATGACATGGACACAGGCTGTTGGTGGTCAAATGACACTCCACATCAAATGACGAAATAATCACCTGTTTATGACATGAAAACAGGATACTGACCTAATAGCATGGTACATCAAATGACGAAATAATCAACTGTTTATGATAGGGACATATGATGTGATTAAACTTATATAGCATATTTCATGATGAAATCATCAACTGTTTATGACATAGACACATAATGTCAATCAAAAAATACAGTACATCAAATTATGAAATCATCAACTGTTTTTTACACGGACAACCGCACGTCAGTCAAATGATACTATTTAATTACTTCTCAACATACCACTGACTGTGAGATACTGCAAACATGAACTAGTTCAGAACACACCACTGACTGTGAGACACTTTAAACATGAACTAGTTCAGAATATACCACTGACTGTGAGACTGTAAACATGAACTAGTTTTCAGCATACCACTGACTGTTAGACACTGTAAACATGAACTAGTTCTCAACATACCACTGACTGTGAGACACTGTAAACATGAACTAGTTCAGAACACACCACTGACTGTGAGACACTGTAAACATGAACTAGTTCTCAACATACCACTGACTGTGAGACACTGAAAAATAAACTAGTTCTCAACATACCACTGACTGTGAGACACTGTAAACATGAACTAGTTCTCAACATACCACTGACTGTGAGACACTGTAAACATGAACTAGTTCTCAACATACCACTGACTGTGAGACTGTAAACATGAACTAGTTTTCAGCATACCACTGACTGTTAGACACTGTAAACATGAACTAGTTCTCAACATACCACTGACTGTGAGACACTGTAAACATGAACTAGTTCAGAACACACCACTGACTGTGAGACACTGTAAACATGAACTAGTTCTCAACATACCACTGACTGTGAGACACTGAAAACATAAACTAGTTCTCAACATACCACTGACTGTGAGACACTGTAAACATGAACTAGTTCTCAACATACCACTGACTGTGAGATACTGTAAACATAAACTAGTTCAGAACACACCACTGACCGTGAGACACTGTAAACATGAACTAGTTCTCAACATACCACTGACTGTGAGACACTGAAAACATAAACTAGTTCTCAACATACCACTGACTGTGAGACACTGAAAACATAAACTAGTTCTCAACATACCACTGACTGTGAGACACTGAAAACATAAACTAGTTCTCAACATACCACTGACTGTGAGACACTGAAAACATAAACTAGTTCTCAACATACCACTGACTGTGAGACACTGTAAACATGAGCAATTTCCCAACATACCACTGACTGTGAGATACTGTAAACATGAGCAATTTCCCAACATACCACTGACTGTGAGACACTGTAAACATGAGCAATTTCCCAACATACCACTGACTGTGAGACACTGTAAACATGAGCAATTTCCCAACATACCACTGACTGAGACACCGTAAACATGAGCAATTTCCCAACATACCACTGACTGAGACACCGTAAACATGAGCAATTTCCCAACATACCACTGACTGTGAGACACCGTAAACATGAGCAATTTCCCAACATACCACTGACTGTGAGACACTGTAAACATGAGCAATTTCCCAACATACCACTGACTGTGAGACACTGTAAACATGAGCAATTTCCCAACATACCACTGACTGTGAGACACTGTAAACACGAACTCGTTCAGAACACACTACAGACCGTGAGACACTGTTAACATGAACAATTTCTCAACACACCACTAACTGTGAGACACTGTAAACACGAGCAATTTCCCAAAATACGACTGATGGTGAGATCACAAATACCTCCAGATAGTTGACAATAAGCTCTACCTTGTGTGGTGTCCATGAACCCATGGCCATCTAGTCCCGGAGTCAGCTCCTCGAAGCCAGCTTGAGGGCAGCCACGACCTCTAAGATCCAACCCCGCGGGAGCACATGTCAATGTAGCAACACCGCTGTCAGCTGCTTCATTCTCTTTGGGGCTGGAGATTCTCTGCAGACAGTAATCACACACACATACACTCTCAACACTGACACCGTCATTAGTCCTGGAGGTTACACTATAATCAAGTGTTGGATCAGACAGTGAGACAAGTGTTGTATCGGAGAGTGAGGTAAGTGTTGTATCAGGGGTGAGGCAAGTATTGTATCAGGGAGTGAGACATGTTTTGTATCAGGGAGTGGAACAAGGGTTGTATCAGGGAGTGACACAAGTGTTGTACAGGGAGTGAGACAAGTGTTGTATCAGGGAGTGAGACAAGTTTTGTATCAGAGAGTGGGGCAGGTGTTGTATCAGGGGGTGGAGCAATTGTTGTATCAGGGAGTGGAACAAGTGTTGTATCAGGGTGTGGAACACGTGTTGTGTCAGGGAGTGAGACAAGTGGTGTAACAGGGAGTGAGGCAACTGTTGTAACAGGGAGTGAGACAAGTGTTGTATCAGTCAGTGAGACATGCATTGTGTCAGGGAGTGAGACAAGTGTTTAATGAGAGAGCGAGAAAGGTGATATTTTAGACAATGAGGTAAGTGTTGTATCAATGAGTGGGACAAGTGTTTTATCAGGGAGTGAGACAAGCATTGTATCAGAAACTGATACACGTATTGTATCAGAGAGTGAGTCACGTGTTGCTTCCTTGAATGAGACAAGTGTTGTATCAGGAAGTCAGATGAGAATTGTATCAGAGAATAGGACCAGCGTTTAGCAGAGAGTGAGGCAAGCCACACGTGTTGTATCAGAGTGAAACAAATGTTGTATCACAGAATGAAACAAGTGCAGTATCTAGGAGTGAGACAAGTGTTTATTCAGAGAGTGAGACAAGCCACATGTGTTGCGTCAGAAACTTAGACAAGTGTTGCATCTGAAAGTTGACAAGTGTTTTAACTTGGAGTGAGACAAGTGTTTTATCATGGAGTGAGACAAGTATTGTATCAGGGAGTGAGGCAAATGCTGTATCAGGGAGTGAAAAACGTATTGTATCAGACAGTGAGACAAGCCACAACTGTTAAATCAGGGAGCGAAACAGGAAACCGTCAAACTACAACCAAAAGGGTGAAAGAAACAAGGTGCTGAGATACAAAAACAATTATATCTTTTAAGTTGCATCCACGAAAATGAAAAACACGTGAAAGTTTCAATCTCAGGCTTGAAAAAATGAGACATTGAAGACAGTTTAACTTTCAGGCTTTAAACAATAAGACAATGAAGACATTTTAGATTTCAGGTTTATAGCAATGAGCCACCGACGACAGTCTAGATTTCCCCACATACGCACGCACGCACACACACACACACAAATATACGGATAGAGAGCTACAGAATGACTTTTAAAAAGATAAGGATGAAAAGAATAAGACAACTAGGCTTGAGCTGCGTGCGCGTCTCTGCTCCTCTTTAGGATAAAAAAACAGGAGAAGGTGGACCGAAGAATTAGAAGGTGAACCAAAGAAGAAGGTGGACAGAAGAAAAAGAAGGAGGAGGAGAGAAGAAAAAGAATGAGAAGAAGAAGAAGAAGAAAAAAGAATAAGAAAAGGAAGAAGAAGGAGGAGGAAAAAAAGAAGCAGAAGCAGCAGCAGCAGCAGCGAAAGAAGAAGAAGAAGAATAAGAAGAAGAAGAAGTAGAAGAAGAAGAAGAAGAAGAAGAAGAAGAAGAAGAAGAAGAAGAAGAAGAAGAAGAAGAAGAAGAAGAAGAAGAAGAAGAAGAAGAAGAAGAAGAAGAAGAAGAAGAAAAAGAAGAAGAAGAAGAAGAAGAAGAAGAAGAAGGAAGAAGAAGAAAAAGAAAAAGAAGAAGAAGAAAAAGAAACAGAAGAAGAAGAAGAAGAAGAAAAGGAAGAAGAAGAAGAAGAAGAAGAAGAAGAAGAAGAAGAAGAAGAAGAAGAAGAAGAAGAAGAAGAAGAAGAAGAAGAAGAAGAAGAAGAAGAAGAAGAAGAAGAAGAAGAAGAAGAAGAAGAAAAAGAAGAAGAAGAAGAAGAAGAAGAAGAAGAAGAAGAAGAAGAAGAAGAAGAAGAAGAAGAAGAAGAAGAAGAAGAAGAAGAAGAAGAAGAAGAAGAAGAAGAAGAAGAAGAAGAAGAAGAAGAAGAAGAAGAAGAAGAAAAAGAAGAATTGTACTTACTTGCAAACCACCTCTTGGTATGTTAACGCCGTCCTCATCATCCTCATCGTCATCGTCCTCCTCATCATCGCCCTCATCCTCCCTGTCGACCGAATTACTGGTGGTGTTGTCCAGAGAGTCACCAGCCTCCTCACCCCGGTACTGGTCACTGTCGGTCACATCAAACATCTCATCTCCCTCGGCTGCCTCACTGATACAGACATGACCCGTGGAAGCAGCCTGCCACAGAGTCAACATCTCCAGGTTATCAGTGACACATCCTCTGACTATTGTAACACATTCATATAACTCTACCTAATGTAATACCCCACTTCCATTAATCTCCACTGACTATTGTAACACATTCATACAACTCCACTTACTGTATTACCCCACATCCATTAATCTCCACTGACTATTGTAATACATTCATACAACTCCACTTACTGTATTACCCCACATCCATTAATCCCCACTGACTATTGTAACACATTCATATAACTCCACTTACTGTATTACCCCACATCCATTAATCTCCACTGACTATTGTAATACATTCATACAACTCCACTTACTGTATTACCCCACATCCATTAATCTCCACTGACTATTGTAATACATTCATACAACTCCACTTACTGTATTACCCCACATCCATTAATCTCCACTGACTATTGTAATACATTCATACAACTCCACTTACTGTATTACCCCACATCCATTAATCTCCACTGACTATTGTAATACATTCATACAACTCCACTTACTGTATTACCCCACATCCATTAATCTCCACTGACTATTGTAATACATTCATACAACTCCACTTACTGTATTACCCCACATCCATTAATCCCCACTGACTATTGTAACACATTCATATAACTCCACTTACTGTATTACCCCACATCCATTAATCTCCACTGACTATTGTAATACATTCATACAACTCCACTTACTGTATTACCCCACATCCATTAATCTCCACTGACTATTGTAATACATTCATACAACTCCACTTACTGTATTACCCCACATCCATTAATCTCCACTGACTATTGTAATACATTCATACAACTCCACTTACTGTATTACCCCACATCCATTAATCTCCACTGACTATTGTAATACATTCATACAACTCCACTTACTGTATTACCCCACATCCATTAATCTCCACTGACTATTGTAATACATTCATACAACTCCACTTACTTTATTACCCCGCATCCATTAATCTCCACTGACTATTGTAATACATTCATACAACTCCACTTACTGTATTACCCCACATCCATTAATCTCCACTGACTATTGTAATACATTCATACAACTCCACTTACTGTAATACCCCACATCCATAAATCTCCACTGACTATTGTAATACATTCATACAACTCCACTTACTGTATTACCCCACATCCATGAATCTCCACTGACTATATCACGACACTTCCACACATCTCCTCTTACTACATTACCACACATACATATATATCCTTTTTCTACAATATCAAATTTTCGGACATCTCTAATTACTAGAATACCAGACATTCACACATCTCCAATTTCTACAATACTGTACAGACTTGAACACATCACTACTTACTATACTACCACACTTTCACACAACCCCCACTTACTAAACTAAGACACTTTCACACATCTCCACTTACTACACTACCTCACATACATGCCTCTCCACTTACTACACTACCTCACATACATGCCTCTCCACTTACTACACTACCTCACATACATGCCTCTCCACTTACTACACTACCTCACATACATGCCTCTCCACTTACTACACTACCACACATACATGCCTCTCCACTTACTACACTATCACACATACATGCCTCTCCACTTACTACACTACCACACATACATGCCTCTCCACTTACTACACTATCACACATACATGCCTCTCCACTTACTACACTATCACACATACATGCCTCTCCACTTACTACACTACCACACATACATGCCTCTCCACTTACTACACTACCACACATACATGCCTCTCCACTTACTACACTATCACACATACATGCCTCTCCACTTACTACACTACCACACATACATGCCTCTCCACTTACTACACTACCACACATACATGCCTCTCCACTTACTACACTACCACACATACATGCCTCTCCACTTACTACACTACCACACATACATGCCTCTCCACTTACTACACTACCACACATGCATGCCTCTCCACTTACTACACTACCACACATGCATGCCTCTTCAATTGCTATATTACCAAACTTTTACACATCTTCACTTACTACACTACCAGACATGCATGCCTCTCCACGTACTACATTACCAAACTTTCACACATCTCCACTTACTATATTATCAAACTTTCACACATCTCCACTTACTATATTACCAAACTTTCACACATCTCCACTTACTATATTACCAAACTTTCACACATCTCCACTTACTATATTACCAAACTGTCACACATCTCCACTTACTATATTACCAAACTTTCACACATCTCCACTTACTATATTACCAAACTTTCACACATCTCCACTTACTATATTACCAAACTTTCACACATCTCCACTTACTACATTACCAAACTTTCACACATCTCCACTTACTATATTACCAAACTTTCACACATCTCCACTTACTATATTACCAAACTTTCACACATCTCCACTTACTATATTACCAAACTTTCACACATCTCCACTTACTATATTACCAAACTTTCACACATCTCCACTTACTATATTACCAAACTTTCACACATCTCCACTTACTATATTACCAAACTTTCACACATCTCCACTTACTACATTACCAAACTTTCACACATCTCCACTTACTATATTACCAAACTTTCACACATCTCCACTTACTATATTACCAAACTTTCACACATCTCCACTTACTATATTACCAAACTTTCACACATCTCCACTTACTATATTACCAAACTTTCACACATCTCCACTTACTATATTACCAAACTTTTACACATCTCCACTTACTATATTACCAAACTTTTACACATCTTCACTTACTATATTACAAACTTTCACACATCTCCACTTACTATATTACCAAACTTTTACACATCTTCACTTACTACACTACCAGACATGCATGCCTCTCCACGTACTACATTACCAAACTTTCACACATCTTTAACTTATTAAACTGCCACACTTTAGTACACCTCTATATACCGCATTATTACACATTAATACATTTCCACTTGCTATATTACACGGTTTCACATATCAGCTAAACTGACACACTGGTTTTCACATGTGATACACCAGTTTCACATATCCACATCGACATCAGTTTTACATGTCCCCTACAGTGATACACCAGTTTCACATATACACATCGACATCAGTTTTACATGTCCCCTACAGTGATACACCAGTCTCACATATCCACATCGACATCAGTTTTACATGTCCCCTACAGTGATACACCAGTCAAGCGATTTTGAAATTAGATGCATTTGTCTTGCAATAGTCAGCGTCTGTGGCTTAGACGTTACGAACGCGCTTTGTAATGCCGGGGGGGGGGGGGTGGCGGGTGCGATCGAAGCTGCAGATGATTTGTCTTGCGTTGGTTTTGACGGTGGTACCCGAGAGCTAACCGTTCATAGCAATGACAATGAACGCAAAATTTACCTAGAAAAACCACAACAGCCAAATAATGCTGGTGTTGGTTCTGCAACGTCCTGTACAGGATACACAATTAACTTTTCACTCGCAATAATCCATAGATTCTCGGCTTCAACAGTCATGAAAAGATACCAGCTCTGCCAGCTTAATGTGGAGAGTGGTCTACGGTGTGCCTTGCCCTGCCTGCCTCATACTGTGTTTTTTTTATACAGTAAATTGCCAGTTGCTAGTGATTTTGTCTTCTGTTATTAACACTTAGTTTTAAGTGGATGTTTTTCTTCGAGTTCTTGCTAACAATGCTTGGGATTTGTCTTTTTGTTGTCCTCATTTTAATGACATTTTGTTATGTTGGATGGAATTATCGGGGAAGGGTCTTTATGGTCTTGCTATAAACTCAAGAGGGCGCCACCTTAAAAAAAAAAAAATCTTGAAGACTCAAACGTGTGTAACAGACAGATACCAGACAATGGAGTGTACAGATTTGAAGAACACAGACACCAGACAACACAGTGTACACAAGTGTGCAGCACAAGACTATCACCTGATTGTGGTCAACGTCTGCAACATTGGGGTCAGTGAGGAACGAGCAAGTCAGCTTCAGATGTTGCCTGACCTCGTCCTCCTCATCCTCGTGCTGAGGTCTGCTGTCTTGCAGTACTTGGAAGGAGGATAGGATTAAACCATCTTGAAGAAAGAGAGGAATAGAGGTCGTTTCAGTGCACCTGTCCTAGAGTGTCTGAGATAGACACACGCTTACACACACACATTTGCGCAGAAACCGACTTGGATACTTCTTTTTCTTCTTTCTATCCCCAAATGGAGCATAGGCCCTCAACCAACTCAGGCCAAGTCGTTCTATCCTTCGCTTTTACATGGAGCTCTTCCCATGTCCTCCCCATCTTTCTAACTTCATTCTCCAGCTCTCTTCTCCATGTGTTTTTTTTTTTTTCGCCTTCTTCAAGCCTATGTCCCTGTGCGTTCCAATGCAAAGACATTCTAGTTATGCTGTTTTCCAGTTTTCTCAATCTGTGTCATATCCAACCCCAACGTCTTTTCCTCACGTCTTGGTCCATTTGAGCTTGCTTAGTTCTCTTAGTTCTCTCCCAAAGCTACTCGGATACAAGCGTGTTTAAACTGACTGAAATACTTGTGTCTATATACAGTGCCCGTATGAGACATGCGTATGTGTACACCACATAGCCTGCTCTCTTTACTGCACTGGATTTTATTTTCTTCCGGCGAAAAAAAAAAAACCCCAGCCTTATGAAGAATTCGAACCTGGTTTTCCCGCTTGACAGGCCATCGTTCTAAACGTTCGGCCAGCCGCTCCTGCCCTGACGAAGTAAAAGGGTCAAAGTATTATTTAATAAATGTAGATTCTATACCAGACATCTTCATGCTGATCAATATATATATATACTGCTCAATATATTTTTAAAAAGCTGTGACCCTGCGGAACGTCCCCATCTTTTCTCACAAAGCAAAGTATCTAACAGATGCAACGTTCCTTGATGTTCGTCCCCACCTTTTCTCACGGAGCAAAGTATCAACGTTCCTCGATGTTCGTCCCTATCATTTCTTACATAGCAAACTATCTAACAGATACAACGTTCCTTGATGTTCCTCCCCATCTTTTCTCACAGAGCAAAGTATCTAACAGATACAACGTTCCATGATGTTCGTCCTCATCATTTCTTACAGAGCAAACTATCTAACAGATACAACATTCCTTGATGTTCCTCCCCATCTTTTCTCATGCAACAAGGTATCTAATATATACAACATTCCTCGATGTTCCTCCCCATCTTGTCTCATGCAACAAGGTATCTAATAGATACAACGATCCTTGATGTTCCTCCCCATCTTTTCTCATGCAACAAGGTATCTAATAGATACAACGTTCCTTGATGTTCCTCCCCATCTTTTCTCATGCAACAAGGTATCTAATAGATACAACGTTCCTTGATGTTCCTCCCCATCTTTTCTCATGCAACAAGGTATCTAATAGATACAATGATCCTTGATGTTCCTTCCCATCTTGTCTCATGCAACAAGGTATCTAATAGATACAATGATCCTTGATGTTCCTTCCCATCTTGTCTCATGCAACAAGGTATCTAATAGATACAACGATCCTTGATGTTCCTCCCCATCTTTTCTCATGCAACAAGGTATCTAATAGATACAACGTTCCTCGATGTTCCTCCCCATCTTGTCTCATGCAACAAGGTATCTAATAGATACAATGATCCTTGATGTTCCTTCCCATCTTGTCTCATGCAACAAGGTATCTAATAGATACAATGATCCTTGATGTTCCTTCCCATCTTGTCTCATGCAACAAGGTATCTAATAGATACAATGATCCTTGATGTTCCTCCCCATCTTGTCTCATGCAACAAGGTATCTAATAGATACAACGATCCTTGATGTTCCTCCCCATCTTGTCTCATGCAACAAGGTATCTAATAGATACAACGTTCCTCGATGTTCCTCCCCATCTTGTCTCATGCAACAAGGTATCTAATAGATACAACGTTCCTCGATGTTCCTCCCCATCTTGTCTCATGCAACAAGGTATCTAATAGATACAACGTTTCTCGATATTCCTCCCCATCTTGTCTCATGCAACAAGGTATCTAATAGATACAACGTTCCTTGATGTTCCTCCCCATCATTTCTCAAGGAGCACAGTATTCAACAGATACTAATGTTGTGAATCTTCTGAACGAGAACAACATTCCACTAGCAAACTGCCGAAGAATGCAAGCGTCGATTCATCAACTCAATGAGTCTGCCTTTTATGTCACATGTCCTGGACAACGCCTAAACTTCGTGATGGTAAAAGCAGCAAAAGGTTGTCTACAGTCTGACATATTCGTTTGACTTTGTTCAGCATCTTTATTAACTGTTTTGCAGATTCTACTTATCGGCTGAGTGTACTGATATCATCTTCAGGAAAAGATCTTGGGACAACTATTTGTCTGACGCACGATGGCCAGCACATTTTGATACTGTACATGTTACGTATGAGGGTTCCGAGTCAATAAAACATGCCCTAGATTCTCTACTGTTGATAAACAATAGCTAGTCAATAGAGATAGACAGTAAGATTATGGGGAAGAAAAGGGGGGGGGGGGGAAGAGCCAACATAGAAACACTCTTTCTCACAATTATGAAATGAATAAAACCAGCAAGGTCGTGCAATCAAAGGATGTGACCATGTTTGTTGTCATGTATGTTCTTGAGTCTTAGAAAACCTAAATCTAAGGGTATACACATATCTATGTGTCCGTGGTTACATGTGTCTATGCCATACACTCTAGTCTATGTGGCACACCAAATCGCATGGCATTCTATCATGGCAACTGGAACATGTCACACAACTGACACTTGTCAGACAACTGGAAGATGTCGGGTAACTGCCATATGACAGACAACAGACACTTACCTCACACACACGCGCGCGCGCACACACACACAAAACGTAAACAATGAATGTTACCTGTCTGTGACGAGCATCGGTGAGAGTTTTCTGACATGGTTGTCCAAAGATAAAGAACAATGATTCCTTGTCTGTGTACACCAGTAAAATGTTGACACCTGAGACAGGAATTACAGTCATCAGATACTTTATCATTTATACATCAGGCAAGATCCCTACAACAGAAAACATATCGACAACAAGATACGTCATCGCTAGAATAACAAAAAACATCTCTGCAACAACAGACATCTCTACAACAACAGATACCTCTACAAACACAATATTTTTAACAATTTACAACAAACTACAACAAACAGTCAACATCTTTTCCAGGTCTCTACGACAACCGTCATGATCTTTACAACAAAATGCAACATTACACCAGTCATCATCTCTTCAACAGACAAAGTCTCTTTAACGGCCACCAACTCTATAACATTTACCATCTCTACAACGGACATCATCTCTAATACATTCAACATCTCTGCAAAAAGAGACAACACTACTACAGAAACCACCTGTACAACAGACATCATCGCGACAAGCAACAACACCTCCACAACAACAGACAACATCTCTACAACGACAAGCATCTCTACAACAGCAGACAACATCTCTAAAACAGACAATATTGCTACAACAGACAATACCTCTATAGCATATATCATATCTACAAAAGATACCATCTACAAAACAATAGACAACATCACAAAAACAGACAATAAACTACAACGTCAGACAGCCCCTTTACAACATCTCTACGACAACAGTCATGATCTTTACAACGAGAGACAACATAAAACAGTAATCATTTCCAGAACAGAAAACATCTCTGCGATAGGCAACATCTCTAAGACAGACAACATCTTTAAAACAGACAACATATCAATAACAACAACAGACATCTCTACAACAGACATTAAACTACAACATCAGACAACACCTTTACAACATCTCTACGACAACCATCATGATCTTTACAACAAGAGACATTATTAGAACAGTAATCATCTCCACAACAGAAAACATCTCTGCGAGAGGCAACATCTCTAAGACAGACAACATCTTTAAAACAGACACCATATCTAAAACAGACAACATCTTTACAACCACAGACAACATCTCTACAAAAACAGACAACATCTTTAAAACAGACACCATATCTAAAATAGACAACATCTTTACAACCACAGACAACATCTCTACAAAAACAGACAGCATGTCTACAACAACAGACAACATCTCTACAAAAACAGACACCATCTTTACAACAGACAATATCTGTACAACAGTAGACAACATCTATACAGCAACAGACAGCATCTCTACAACACTTCTAAAACAGATAACATTTCGACGGCATAATCATATCCACAACGGACACTATCTTTAAAGCAAAAGACATCTCTACAACAACGGACAACATCTCTACAATAACAGACTACATCTCTACAACAGGCAACATCTTTACAATAGACAATATATCTACAACAACAGACAGCATCTCCACAACAGACAACAATACTAGAATAACAGACATTATCTCTAAAGCAAAGACAACATCTGTGCAACAACAGACAACATCACTACAACAATAGACAACATCTCTACAACAGCAAACAACACTCTCTACAATAAATATCTCTACAACATCTCAACACCCATCTCCCACGGACTGTCAAGACACCAACACAGACTGTCAAGACACCTACACAGACTGTCAAGACACCTACACAGACTGTCAAGACAACTACACAGACTGTCAAGACACCTACACAGACTGTCAAGACACCTACACAGACTGTCAAGCCACCTACACAGACTAACAAGCCACCTACACAGACTGTCAAGCCACCTACACAGACTGTCAAGACACCTACACAGACTGTCAAGACACCTACACAGACTGTCAAGACACCTATACAGACTGTCAAGACACCTACACAGACTGTCAAGACACCAACACAGACTGTCAAGACACCTACACAGACTGTCAAGACACCTACACAGACTGTCAAGACACCTACACAGACTGTCAAGCCACCTACACAGACTGTCAAGACACCTACACAGACTGACAAGCCATCTACACAGACTGTCAAGCCACCTACACAGACTGTCAAGCCACCTACACAGACTGACAAGCCACCTACACAGACTGTCAAGACACCTACACAGACTGACAAGCCATCTACACAGACTGTCAAGCCACCTACACAGACTGTCAAGCCACCTACACAGACTGACAAGCCACCTACACAGACTGACAAGCCACCTACACAGACTGACAAGCCACCTACACAGACTGTCAAGCCACCTACACAGACTGTCAAGACACCTACACAGACTGTCAAGACACCTACACAGACTGTCAAGACACCTACACAGACTGTCAAGAAACCAACACAGACTGTCAAGACACCTACACAGACTGTCAAGACACCTACACAGACTAACAAGACACCTACACAGACTGTCAAGACGCCTACACAGACTGTCAAGACACTTACACAGACTGTCAAGCCACCTACACAGACTGTCAAGACACCTACACAGACTGTCAAGACACCTACACAGACTGTCAAGACACCAACACAGACTGTCAAGACACCTACACAGACTGTCAAGACTGTCAAGACACCTACACAGACTGTCAATACCACAAGACACCTACACAGACTGTCAAGACACCTACACAGACGCACTACACAGACTGTCAAGACACTTACACAGACTGTCAAGACACCTACACAGACTGTCAAGACACCTACACGGACTGTCAAGCCACCTACACAGACTGTCAAGACACCTACACAGACTGTCAAGACACCTACACAGACTGACAAGCCACCTACACAGACTGTCAAGACACCTACACAGACTGACAAGCCACCTACACAGACTGTCAAGACACCTACACAGACTGTCAAGATACCTACACAGACTGACAAGCCACCTACACAGACTGACAAGCCACCTACACAGACTGACAAGCCACCTACACAGACTGTCAAGACACCTACACAGACTGTCAAGACACCTACACAGACTGTCAAGACACCTACACAGACTGTCAAGACACCTACACAGACTGTCAAGACACCAACACAGACTGTCAAGACACCTACACAGACTGTCAAGACACCTACACAGACTGTCAAGACACCTACACAGACTGTCAAGCCACCTACACAGACTGTCAAGCCACCTACACAGACTGTCAAGACACCTACACAGACTGTCAAGACACCTACACAGACTGTCAAGACACCTACACAGACTGTCAAGACACCTACACAGACTGTCAAGACACCTACACAGACTGTCAAGACACCAACACAGACTGTCAAGACACCTACACAGACTGTCAAGACACCTACACAGACTGTCAAGACACCTACACAGACTGTCAAGACACCTACACAGACTGTCAAGACGCCTACACAGACTGTCAAGACACTTACACAGACTGTCAAGACACCTACACAGACTGTCAAGACACCTACACGGACTGTCAAGACACCAACACAGACTGTCAAGACGCCTACACAGACTGTCAAGACACCTACACAGACTGTCAAGACACCAACACAGACTGACAGACATTTGAGCATAAACATTAAAAAAACACACATACATACACAGCTAGATCCATAAGTTTTCAAATAAACCCACTAACTACACATACACCCAAGATCCACACTTATATAAATACACTTAAGGTCCATACCTACATATACACACATTTAGATCCACGGGTATACAAATAAACCCACGCATATACACCCAAGATCCCCCCACATCCAAATACACTCAAGGCTTATGCATGTATACATACACATCTAGATCCGTTGGTAGACAAATAAACCCACGCATATACATATACACCGAAGACCTCCCTCCCCCCCCCCCCCCCCCCCACATACAAATACACTCAAGGCTTATGCATGTATACATACACATCTAGATCCGTTGGTACACAAATAAACCCACGCATATCCATATACACCCAAGATCCCCACATTAATAAATACACTCAAAGCCCTTACACATATACACACACATACACACACGTCAGACACAACCATCTGAACTCAGAGACAAACATATAGAACGAATACTAACACAGTCACATCTGAACTCTGAGACAAACATATAGAATGAGTACAAACACACATGGGCAGCAATGAACTTTACTACACTATTGACAACTGCAATGGCAACTATTAGAAGGGACAAACTATGGACGCAAGCATCTTCACTGAATCAACCACGCTCTAGAACTGTCTCCAACCACAAACAAATTATGCAAACACAAATGATAATTGAAGATCATTAACGCGGACTCCAGGAGACAGAATTCATCATCTTGATCTGCTTGGCAAGATAAACAGCTGTATGAATGTTACATTAAAGATATACAGCTGTATGAATGTTACATTAGAGAAACAGCTATGTGAATGTTATTACAGAATCATTTGTGCGAATGTTACATTAGAGAAACAGATGTGTGGTTTTTTACATTACAGAAACAAATGTGTAAAGGCTGCATTAAAGAAATAGGTGTGTAAAAGTTACATTAGAGAAACAGCTATGTGAATGTTATTACAGAATCATTTGTGCGAATGTTACATTAGAGAAACAGATGTGTGGTTTTTTACATTACAGAAACAAATGTGTAAAGGCTGCATTAAAGAAATAGGTGTGTAAAAGTTACACTGTAAAGTTACAGCTGTGTTAATGTTACATTATAGCAACGGATGTGTAAATGTTGCATTAGATAAACAGATGAATAAAGCTTTTATTAGAGAAACCGCTAAGTCCAGATTACAACATAAAAGCAGTTGTGTAAAAGTAACATTGAGAAACAGCTGTGTGGATGTCACAATAAAGAAACAGCTGTGTGAAAGTTACATTAAAAAATACTTTCGGTCAGTTATATTCTTGTATTTTATTTTTAATTCACTCCAAACAAAGGAATTCCAGAAGCTCCCGGGAATGTCTTATATTCTGGGGCAGGTTATGTGTTGGTTTAGGGTTAGTGGTTAGGGTTAGAATGAGAGTTAGGTTTAGTGGTTAGGGTTAGAATGAGAGTTAGGGTTAGTGGTTAGGGTTAGAATGAGAGTTAGTATTAGTCAGTGTCTCTGAGGTGGTCAAGACTGACAAAGATCCCAACTCTAATTCTTGCCCCTTAACCCTAACCCATAACACCCCTAGAATGTTTAATTTTCTTGGGAACTGTTGTTTTCTTTGTTTGCGGTAAATAAGCAATAAAGTACCCCAGTCCATGCTTCAAGTAATGTTGCTCCAGTCAGTCCCCCATCCTTCCAGTCATGTTGCTCCAGTAAGTCACCATCCCTGCTTCCAGTGTGTTGCTCCCGTCAGTCGCCATCCTTTCTTCCAGTGATGTTGCTACAGTCAGCCCCCACACTTGCTTCAAAAGATGTTGCTTGTCTTCATCTCTGCGTCCAGTGATACTGTTCCAGTCAGTTCCCATCTTTGCGTCTAGTTATTGTACCAACCCTGGCCTACTGCAGGCCACCTGCAACACCTATACCAACCCTGGCAACCTGCGATATCCATACCGACCCTGGCAACATTCACGACAACCCTGGTCCTCCGCAGGCATCCTGCGACATCTTGACCAACCCTGTAACCTTCGACATCCAAACCAACCATGACAACCTGTGCTACCCAAGCCAAACCTGACAACCTGTGATACCCAAACCAACCCTGGCCCCCTGTGACACCCATGCCAACCCTGTCCTACTTCTGGCGACCTGGCGTATTTAACATGTGTTGAAGAATGCTACAGACAAGGGCGCCGAGACAACTGCTGACGGAGCCCACGTTTTATTCATTCACTTGGAGCATACCAGTGCATCTCTGACATCTGTCTTGTGAATGTAGTCTATTTTTTTACTCTTATCGTAGTGTTCTGAAACAGCTGAATAGATTCCAGGTCTGTAAGTTCGATATGAGACAGAGTGTGTTCAAACGATGTTGTTTCAGTCTCCATCTGTAATGTCTAGGGATATTTTTCCAGTCAGCACCCGTTCTTGATTCAAAGTCAAACGATGTTGCTTCAGTCAGTCAGTCTCCATCTGTGTATTCACACACACGCACGCACACACCAGAGAGAGAGAGAGAGAGAGAGAGAGAGAGAGAGAGAGAGAGAGAGAGAGAGACCGAAGCAGCGTGGGGGTAAGGGTGGAAAAGAACGTTATCAGAAAGTTTGAAGGAAGCTGTCAAGGTCAGCTGGACAAGGTCCAGGACGGACATAGTCTATAGCTTGCACGGGCTCGAGTCTAATTCAAGCATTTACTACAGGTGTACCTGACCACGTTAACGACACATACAGACAAAGGCGGAGAGTGTAGAACTATCGCAGGCCAGCAGAAAGGTCACGGAAGAGACAACTTACCCGAACCTCTGCAGTTTTCAATGTCAGCTGCTAAAGTTGGGCCGCCCAGGGCTGGTGTTTCCTGGCGTCACCACATATTTCCCGATCCGGTGTGCACGACCTGGTGTGTAGGAAGTGAGTCCAATCAACAGTAAGCAGTTAGCAGAAACTTGTAGACTTTGGCAAACGATTCTCATGTCTGATTCACAATCAGCTCTTCTACACAAACTAACACGTTCTAGCATTTTACAGCGGGCCCACTGTGCTGGATTCAGTTCTGTCATATTTCCTTGGCAGTACATGGTTGGGCAGATGGGCCTGTTTGTTTTCATGTTGGCTGGACTCCTAATGTTGGCACTACACTGCAGATGTATGTGAACAAAGATGCTTTATTATACGTGTGAATACAAGCATGGAATGAACAGAGCGGGAGCTGCTAACTTCCCCGCTTGTAGCAAAGTGTCAGAGAAACAACTTCTGATGGTATGATAGCGTCATCGCTTGCTGCTTTCACGTAACACCCACACCCAGTGCGTGAGCGCCTAGAAATCAATCTCTTTTACAATTTGTGCGTTTTGCTTAGAGAATATATTTCTTTGTATATTATTGTTGGACAGCCTCTTTAGCCGCAAAGTTCACTTTTCGTTTGTGTTTGTTATATTGTAAAGCTCGCGGATCTACTTTTAATTCGGTTTGATATCTTTCCTCTCTATGTGAGTCCTATTGCTTATGTCCTAAAGCACGGCAGAGGGGAGACACGTAGTTTCCTGTCTTTTGATTGTTACTTAGCTTGTGTCAATGTCATATTAAGTTTCTGGGTTGTCTCTATCGCAGCATTTCGCAAAATCACCTTCATTTTTGTCTCAAGGCATGCTGGTGAGAAAGGCAATGAAGGAGCAGACGCTCTGGCTGTCAGTGCGACAATCAGAAATGAGCCATCTATGGAGAGAAGAGACATCATCAATGCTATACGATAGGTTAAACGCTGTGAGGCTTTTGGTTTCGTGGAAAATTATTTTTCCCTGAATGGACTGCATACCATGAGTATAGCAATTAGAGCTGCGAGACAGGAAAATCCATGCAGGCGCCACCCGTCGTTATATCATCGAGAATAGAATAGGAGTTATTATCCTGAAAACACTTTTAGTATTTAGGAGGAGATCGGAATACTTATAGTTATGTCCAATGTACAATACAGATGATCTTTAAAATGAACCATGAACAAAGAACAACTGTACTGTCTCCTTTACACCCTTCATCCATCTCTTTCTTGGTCGGCTACTCAACTTGTAGCCTACGTTTCTCATGCAGTAGCGGTACCGGTACTGTGACCATTATTGTTCTGTTCTTTGATGTTCCATAAAATCTTTCACCGGTACTGTGACCATTATTGTTCTGTTCTTTGATGTTCCATAAAAGCTTTAACCGGTACTGTGACCATTATTGTTCTGTTCTTTGACGTTCCATAAAATCTTTCACCGGTACTGTGACCATTACTGTTCTGTTCTTTGATGTTCCATGAAATCATTTACCGGTACGGTGACCATTATTGTTCTCAGTTCTTTGATGTTCCATGAAATCATTTACCGGTACTGTGACCATTATTGTTCTCAGTTCTTTGATGTTGCATGAAATCATTCACCGGTACTGTGACTATTATTGTTCTGTTCTTTGATGTTCAATAAAATCTTTCACAGGTACTGTGATCATTATTGTTCTCAGTTCTTTGATGTTCCATGAAATCTTTCACCGGTACTGTGACCATTATTGTTCTCAGTTCTTTGATGTTGCATGAAATCATTCACCGGTACTGTGACTATTATTGTTCTGTTCTTTGATGTTCAATAAAATCTTTCACAGGTACTGTGATCATTATTGTTCTCAGTTCTTTGATGTTCCATGAAATCATTCACCGGTACTGTGACCATTATTGTTCTCAGTTCTTTGATGTTCCATGAAATCATTCACCGGTACTGTGACTATTATTGTTATCCGCTCTTTGATGTTCCGTGAAATCATTTACCGGTACTGTGACCATTAGTGTTCTCAGTTTTTGGATGTTCCATGAAATCATTCACCGGTACTGTGACCATTATTGTTCTCAGTTCTTTAATGTTCTATGAAATCATTCACCGGTACTGTGACCATTATTGTTCTCAGTTCTTTGATGTTCTATGAAATCATTCACCGGTATTGTGACCATTATTGTTCTCAGTTCTTTGATGTTCCGTGCAATCATTCACCGGTACTGTGACCATTATTGTTCTCAGTTCTTTGATGTTCTATGAAATCATTCACCGGTACCGTGACCATTATTGTTCTCAGTTCTTTGATGTTCTATGAAATCATTCACCGGTACTGTGACCATTATTGTTCTCAGTTACTTTGATGTTCCATGAAATCATTCACCGGTACTGTGACCATTATTGTTCTCAGTTTTTTTTTTTATGTTCCATGAAATCATTCACCGGAACTGTGACCATTACTGTTCTCAGTTCTTTGATGTTCCATGAAATCATTCACCGGTACTGTGACCATTATTGTTCTCAGTTCTTTGATGTTCCATCAAATAATTGACCGGTACTGTGACCATTATTGTTCTCAGTTCTTCATTGGTGACTCCGACTCTTCTTGTTTTTCCCCACCACATTTCTTATACATCTCACGTGTCTTATTCTTCTTCACTTCCTCTTTTACCGCTGTGGGTGTCGAGGGAGATATAAGGTTCTGTTTCTAGCTCTTCTGGCTGCCTCGACCATAGGCACATCGTGCTGTTGTAGAGTTTTTCTGATGTTATCCTTCCATCTTGTTCTTGGTCTACCCCGTGCTCTACGTCCTTCTTCTCTTTCCATGTATGCTTTGTATGGTATGGTGTCACAAGGCATTCTCTCTAAGTGGGCAAACCATTTCACTTGCTGTCTTTGTATGTAATCCAGAATTGGTTCTGTGCCGCCTTGTTCTCTTATGATCTCGTTCCTGATCTTATCTCTTATGGTCACTCCTACAGCCCTTCTCAGACATCTCATTTCCGTGGTTACTAATTTTCTTTTATGGTTTGTTGTGAGTGACCATGTCTGGCACTGTGTCTGCTTCTCATGAATAAATACAAGTGTACTCCTGAGCACTTGTAGAAAGGCAACTGAGAGATGCAGACAAAAGGGAAATTTTAATAGGCGTTACCTTATTACGTGTAGGTTCTTAGAGGTTCAAGTCTGTTTCTGATATGACGGTATAGACTCCATGGAGGAACATGTTTTTACGTGTGGTCAACCAGCCTTTTCTGAATCTGTAAAAAAACAACCTAATGTAATGTCCCCAATTGAAACAGTATGCCAACCACGTATTAAAACCGACAACAAAGAGACTAAAAAATTTCAAGATATTGAATATTTAGGCTCAATAATGAACAACAACGGCAACAGCACAAAATAAGTCAGGGAAAAAAACCGCTTGCTTAAGCAATGCAGAGGCTAAACAGCATGATGACCTATGGCATAGCACCCGCAAGCAAGTTAAAGTAAAAAATTGCAGGTTATACATCGTAGCCGTTGCAACTTAGGTAGGTATGTAGATAAACGCCCGGTGACACAAAGTACCACCATGCAGCTGAGGATCACCAGTGGAGAGGTCCTGGAAACCCTGTTCAACCGTTAGGCCATATTTAAGGCAGAGCTTTATTTAGAGCCCCCGGCAAAAGACAGGGTGGGGTTTCATAATAACCAAAAATTGCATCCCTCACGGGGGACAAAAAGAAGGTTGAGTATGTGGCGACTTACGGATGTGAGCCATGGGCTCTAGTTCAGTCATTGAAGAAGAAAATTGTAGCTTTAAAACTAAAATACTAATATACACATTCTTAAAATCCCGTGGACAAAGAAGAAGAAAAATTGAATCTTGCATGAGCTTGGCATTAATTAGAAGTGCTCGTACACAGCATCCTCTCCTGAAAGCTGAGGTATTTTAGACATTTCAAGCGCCATGAGGGTCCTGAGAGAATTGTGATTAGAGGATGCCGTTTCTGGAAACGAGGCAGCCTCTGCGAAGGTGATGGGTACTAGTGGACACGGGACATTGAAGATGCATTGGCTGTAAAAGCACAGGAGGCTGGGGCATTGGTTAGAGAAATAGACCTCGAGGCTTGCCGTGAAGACAGCGGACTTCTGTACATGACATGCTGATTGACTGACTGATCAACCAGGGAATCTACGAAGGTCTTTAACATGAATCTACCATCCACACGAATTTACCCCCCACTGGAGTGTAACGTCCACATAAATCTCTTGTCCATGTGAATCTGTCCTCCATGCGAATCTAACATCCCCTTGAATCTATCGTTCATTTGAAACTATCGCTCACATGAATCTATTATCCACCCAGGGCCGGATTAACACCCTTTGATGCCCTAAGCACCTTCACGATTTTGGTCCCAACCACACTTAAAAGATGGTGTTGCCTCCCCTCCCCCAACATTCTAAACTGCATTATGTACCCCTGGGCAAACCATTGTTTTGGGCCCCCTACGACAAACACTCACATGAATGAAATGCAAACGGTCTCCTGACACACACATACCTATTTGTTAAGACAGCACTGGTGCTTCCATTTTTATATGCAATTCAAAAAATAAACTATTATAAGCCATAAAATAAAATTGCATTTATCAAAAGTACACTAAACTTACACTGAGGTGAAAAACAATATCTTTTTTTAAGGGAGAAAACAAAAAAACAAAAAGGGAGAAGGGGGGGGGGGGGGGGGTCCTCTATTTTCTTGCTTCAACGTCATTTATATTTTCAAAGTTGTCTCCATATTTTTTTTTTAAATAAGAAAGTGTATGTTCAGATCCTCAAACTAATTTGATGTAACAAATCTGTTTCTATACTTGCTTTGTTGCATTGTTTTTCTGATGAGACTTTTAACATATTTCAACTGAGAAAATAAACGCTCAGCTGCAATGCTATCGAAAACTTCTGTGGTGCCCCTCTCTTTGTAGAATCCTAAGCACCTGCTTGTGTGCTTAATGGTTAATCCGACCCTGTCTCCACCTGAATCTTGATACACCAATCAATCCCTGCTGGGTGCGTTAAGCATGGAGACACTGAGGTAGCTGCTGAATTGGAATACGTAGGATGGAGCTCAAACATGTCAGACCCATATTCTTCTTCTTCTTCTTTCGTTCGCATGAAATAAATTGTCTATATCTGCAAAGCCGTCTCTTGTATGAATTTCACTGTCTTTTGTAATTCACTAAGCGGCCCGTAAAGTTTGACTTCCACAAGTGTCTCTTTTGGCCAAATGTTTTGCCTGAAAGCGTTGAATATGGGACAGTCTTGAAGGATGTGATCTGTTGTTTCAGGTGCCAGTCCACAAGTACACATGGCCGATTGGCCAATCTTAAATTTGTTGTACATGTGGGAGCGAAGTCTATTGTGCCCTGTTCTAAGGCGAACGATAATAACTTGCTCTGGTCTGTATATATATATATGCTATGATGTGACAACAGATAACAAGTATCTAACTGAATCTGCTCTCCACATGAATCTACTATTAAAGTTAATGTGTTAATTGATATCGAGTCGTCCTTTGTCTTCTTCTTCTTCGCGTTCACCAACTGTAAACTCCGGTGGAAGGTTCTGGTTGTTCGTCTACCTCTGGACTTAAGTCTTTTTCCAGAACCTGAGTGTTGCGTGCACATCCGTTTTACATACCTGACTTATTTGAAAGCAGCATGTTCCAATTCAAATTCCTGTTTGTTTCTTGCCCATCAGACAGATGCACACAGACTTCGGAGGAAGCTCCCAGTTAGTCGACTCCTTCAACGTGCTTGTTTGGGAGGCAGTGGGTCTATTCTTATTTCCCCTCACAATGGTGGCCGGGAACCCACGCGTGGACCTCGAGTTATTCATTTCTAATGCTGTTTACAATAATTCATTCTTATAGTTTTGTGTGCATGTTTATGTGTATGTATGAGAATCTATGTGTAGATGTTTGTGTGTGGGTGGGTGTGTGTGTATATGTACTTGTGTATGTATGAAAGGGCATTTGTATATAGGTGCTTATGCATGCGTGTGTATGTATGAGTG